>JAJODA010000205.1:0-48660 GCA_021730345.1 Fusarium cicatricum | reverse complement strand
CTGTTTATCTCTCGACGCTTGACTGGGCTTCAGAACGGAGCGATCGGCGTCGCGCACCAGCCCGGTGTAGGCTCGACGTTTGCTTTGTACATTGAAACGTACCTTCCAAGTGAAGAGTCACGAAAGGAGGCTTTGGCTGTTGCGGCGGCGTCCAGACTGTCAGTCTGGCCGCCGCCGCAACAGCCAAAGCCTCCTTTCGTGACTCTTCACTTGGAAGGTACGTTTCAATGTAAAAAGCAAACGTCGAGCCTACACCGGGCTGGCTCGCGACGCCGATCGCTCCGTTCTGAAGCTCAGTCAAGCGTCGAGAGATAAACAGGCCCAGGCCAGAGCCGCCATACTTGGTGTGTGTTTTGGCACTTGCCTGAACGAATTTGTTGAACAGATTGCTCATCTCCAGTACTGTCAGACCCTGGCCGGTATCCTTCACTTCGAAAAGAAGGTAGACTGGGTGCGTGCGCCCTTTCAGTGCTGGCTGGTCATACTCCTCTGCCGCGTCGCAGAAACGAGGGATGAACTGAACGTCCGTCAAGTCTTTGCCTGGGGGTGTCAATGAGCCCTTAACCCCAATCGTAACGTTTCGAGTCTTGCCAGACTTGGTGAACTTCAGTGCGTTGGTGAGGAGGTTGATGAGCACCTGTTTCACGCGCGACGGGTCAAGGTCAAGATAGTCGTATCCGAGATCCGTGTAAGACTTGTCAACGTACGAGGTGAGCTCAATGTCGACTCGGCGAGCCTCCACCTCAAACATTTTCAGGGCATCGTTGACGATCTGCACTGGGTCTACTGTGCAAGGCGTGACAGCCAAGAGCTTCGAGTCAAGCTTGGACATGGTAAGGATGTCGTCGACAATGCGCTTCTGATGCTGCGCGCACGTCACAATGGTCTCGGCATTTTCGATGCTGTCCTCCAAGAGTTTCCTCTCTTCATCCGATCTTTCGACGCGTGAGCTCCTTGTTCCACCATGGGCATCGCCTCGTGTCGGAGTAAGTGGGACCGGATCATCACTGATGTCCTGTGTCCTGGCCAGAGAAGCAATGATGGCATCCGTGCAGTGCAGGATGGCGCTCAGCGGATTTCGCATTTCGTGCGACGTCATGTCGATGAAATTCTCTTGCTGGCGCTTCGACTCAATCGCCTCCTCCTTGCGCAGCTTTTCCTGCTCCAATTGCCACTTTTGCATCGAGACGTCGCTCAGACAACCCGTGAAGGATCGGATCACCCCCTCAGAACTCTTGACCGGCATGAATGTTGCAAGGACCCATCGAGAACTCGTGGAGGTGTTACCGCTGCTGTCCTCCGTTACCCAGGGAGTTCGAAGTCGGAACTCGGCGGTCTCAGTGCGCCCAGACTCTACCAGCTTCTTGAGGCTGTCTTCAAGAATAGGCAAATCTTCTTCCACCACGCATTTTGGCCAAGGTTTGACATCAACCTTGCCAAGGTCGACTTTATCCAAGCCAGTCAACTCCCAGAATAAATTGTTGGCGCTGAGTAGCCGTCCATCCATGCTCACGTCGTACATTCCGACTGTCGCAAACTCGGCGAGGCGCTTCAGATTCTCGGCTTCCTGGGCCCGACGAACGGCCATTTCAGCTGCATCCTTTTGTATTGTGACATCAGTCAAACAAGTCAGGATTCGGATAACAGTGCCATCGGAAGCTCTTTCGGCTTTCGTCGAGGCCAGGATGTGCCGTGCAACTCGGTCGTCCATTACGGAAAAGGGAGCTGGAGAGGTTTTCAAGCCTCGAGGTCCCATTCCGTCTTCGCTTCGTGCAATTCGGTATTCGAAAGTCACTGTGTCCACCTCTTGAACGTCCTTGTACGCCTGGATCACCTTTGGTTTGTCTTCTTCAAGTACCGCCTCCAGTAGGGCCCCCTGAACGATCGGGCCTCGAGGATATCCAGTGATGCGATGCCAGGCATCGTTTACAAAGGTGATGTTACCCTCTGTGTCAACAAAACACATCCCAACGGGGACAAAATCAGCTACTGCTGAGAAGGTTTGAATCGACCTTTCCGCTTGCTCAGTTTGATATTCCAATCGTTGTTTCAGCATGGCATTGTCATAGGCAGCCTGTTCCGTAACATTGCGCCGCCGTCGTGCCTCTTCTTCCAACAGAACTGTGGACGCAAGGGAACTTGTTAGTTTTTGGCTCAGCAATGATATAAACTGCCGGTATTCATTGTCGTATGGCCGCCGTGGGTTTAGGCCTAAGAAAAGAATGCCCATCACGTTCTCCTCTTTGGTGGGACGGATTGGTAATATGATAGCAGCTTGGCAAGGATCCCCAAATCCCCGCCATGCCAGGCCATGAAGTAGACGATCAGGGAGTGTGCCATCCTTTGTCTGTAGAAGCAGCGGCTGACGCACTCCCAGTGACTTGCGTAGGATAGGAGCGAGGCCGTCATCTGTGCCACGCAGGTTGAGAACCGGAGGTGCGATGGCGTGGCCTTCTGGCACACCGAGAGAGCCTTCAAGGCGGCATGTCTTGGGACAGTCATATAGTGATGATGTAGAGTCGTTTTCGTCTTCTTCCACCGAGTAGATAAAGGCAAGTGGGACATCGTAGGTGGGATTCCAACGCTCCAACTCCTCAATGGTTCTGGACCAGTATGACTTGGCATCTCTCGTGGTAACCAATGCCTCACCAAGGTCAATGAGCATCTTCATACGTCGCTCCCAGAGTCGCCTCGAGGTAACTTCAAGCAGGGAGTGTTGAACGCCGAGACATTGCTTATCTGAGAGGATCGGAACCATAGAAAATTTGACATAGGTCTCTTCAACAGAACCGTCGCATTGCTCGACGAAGAACCTAGATTCATCATCATCAACCTTGGAGTAGTTCTTGAGTGGAAATGCCATCATGTTATCAAGTCGATCTTTCAAGTGAGGCCAAGAGTCGGTTGCAGGACGCCCTAGACGATCAGGATGCTGAGCGCCACAGTATCTGGAGAAAGCTTCGTTATAGATGGTGATATAGTCGGGGCCCCAGTAGAGCGCAATTGGGCGTGAATCTGAGACAACTTGGTTAAAGGTCTGTTGTAGCTGCGCTGGCCAGTCCGTCATGCGACCTAACGACGTGGATTCCCAGTCCACGCTTTGAACCACGTCAAGGAAAGGCTCTTCCTCGGAGTCGGAGACCGGAACCATGAGTCCTGGGTTAGAGTCGGCTCGATATAGTAGGGGAGTCTTGCTCTCCGATTTTCTTCGGGACGGCAAACTGGCATTGTCCAGCACCGAATTCTGGGGCCATTTCCTTGTAATATCACCGTCCTTGCCCTCAATTCGAACCTTCCGAGGTGGCTCTGAGGAAGGGGGCGTTTCATTACCGCTCATTACCACCCATTGGCCCAGCACGATGCTGCGCGTCCAGTAAACGCCCAGGTATGGGAGAGAGTGCTGGATATTCGTTGCCGCGGACGATCCGGTGCTGTTTTGAGATGCCTGGCTTGGTAGCGGGCTTGTGACCCAATTCCAAAATGGTGAATGCGAAGCATCTTCAGGAATGGAGAGGATTGACTGGTCAAGAGTGCGCGTGGCCTTCAAGGCAGGATTCCGGTAGACAATGTCGGAGGAGGACGGAGTGTGTTCGGAAGAGGCATCAACGGAGGATTGTTTGTCAGGGAGAGAGGCGACAAAGGTCGGTCGAGGGTCGGAGCACACGAGGTCGATGAGACCGAGGCATTGAAGGGCCGTCAGCGGCATCGGATAGAATGGTGGTTTTTGCGGACAGTTGACAGGAGTAAGAGGCGGGCGGTATTAAAGATCGGGGGGCTGGATACCGAGTGAGCCGGCGGTTGTTGAGGGATAGACGACAGGTGCCCTAAGATCGAGAGCAAAGCGGGATTGGGCTCGTGGATTGTGTCGTCATTCTAGTCGTGAGCCAGAGGAGAATTTTAAGGTCCAGGCGGCAAATCGATATTTGATAGCAAAGTTGCTCGAAATCGCACGCGATCGGTGACGTTGAGGACGAAGGACGCAGAAAATTCGGGTTAGCTCGAGGAAGCGGAAGAGCGCATCGTCTTGATTGATCGTTGGAGTGTCTATACAGATTGCTCGTTGCTGGAAACGGTCGACGGTGTAAGAGGTAAGTTAAGGCAAGATAGAGGCTTGTTCGTGGTGGTTACCTCAGGTCGTGTTGAGAACTTGGGAAACCAGCAGGAGCTGGGACCGGCAGGCACGTAATGTGCGTAAGTGGAGAGTGACCTGTGGGCTTCCAATCCCTAGATTTAACCCCCGTATCCCCCAGCCTGGGTGGTGGAAATGGATCCATGGATGGAGGGCACGTATTGAATCCAATGGTGAATAGGTAGCTAAGTACCCGTGGACCCTACTACCTTAGGATTTAGCGGCCCCTCAGCAAAAGGCATGGGCGTTTTTAGCGGGCTGCTCCTTTGCAGCCAAGTGGGCAGGGGGGGCTATGTCTTCCATGTCTGGCTGGCTAGGTGGCAACGCAGGCTCGTCTTGGCTACTTGCTACATTTTGGAGGCTTGCTTTCGTGGCTCCCTTTTCGCCTCTGTTTGGTTCTTTTTCGGCATGAGAAAATGCACGCAACAACTCGCAGGGATGCAGGACGAGTCACTGAGAGTATGAGGTCCTCGTGATCTCTATTGCGCGGCTCCTCTCCGCCAACTCCCGTCCTCTGTTTCCTCAGGGCTCTCTGTGCCCGCCACTCCGACCTTCTCACCACCAACCAACAAATCTCCATTCACCGTCAATACCTTCACTCGGTATTCAAACCACGCTCATCTGCTCGCCTGCCCAACGAAACTGCCTCTACCACATACTCGACTAAGGGGCCTCGCGCTAAGACCCGCTGTGGCAGTTTAGAGTGGTTTCAGTCAGCTTCGGGGGTAGGGGGGCAGTGGACATTTGCTCCGGCTGGTTTTATTGTTGGAAATCCCTCGACCGAAAGAGAAGGAGAAGAAAATGGAAGTAAAAGTAAAAGTGTATCTATGCCTGAACTGGATTCTTCCTCCGGGCGTCGCTAGGTACCTTACTTAGTAGGTAAAGTTCGGAGAGCAATACCGGTAGACTGGGTCACTGGCAGTACATACTGCGCATGACTCGGTAAGGTACCTAGAATCTTGCCAAGGCGGGATCGATGCTGGCTTCTGAACCGGCAACTTAGATTCCAAAGATTGCCCGAACGTGCCGAACACGCCAGAGACCGCACGCTGCATGTATGTTATGGGGGGGACGGGGTCATTTTCACGCGCTGTCATGTCTGGTTCCGTATGCGATCTGCAGACGAAAGTGACATTGGCATGTCCAAGACCTCTGTCATCTCGACGAGCCTCAAATCAGCAGCCACAGAGCCACAGAGCAACAGAGCCACATAATTACTGCGAGATGACGGCAGCAAAGACGTTTAGCTCATCAGCTTGGCTCTGCCTTGTCTAGTTTTTCGCTTAGCTTCAGCGCTTGATTCGTTGGGCAGGACAGTAAGGAGAGCCATGAGGCGTTCACTTTACGTATCTGGCTAAGGTAGCGTAGCACAACGACATGCAGCTTACCTTACCTTAATTATTCCCCCCTCTCTCCGTTAACCAAGAACCAGTTGGAGGCGCTACTTTGTACAGCAAAAGGCAACTCAGCACGGACGACCTGGTCCTGAAGCTGGCTCGGTTTGGTTGAGAAGAACGAGGAGCGGCGGATAGCAGATGAAGCCATTCAGCGCACTGACAGGCCAGTACAGCCACCACCTCAGCACCTCAGGAATGGCACCATTCCCACAGCCAGCGGCAAACCCGATGACCCGTATCTCCCCGTTCTCGTGCCCCCTGCCCCTTTCAGTCAGTCCCAGCTGGGGGCTTGCGCATCTCCCGAGCCCTCGGTACTAGCTTGGACCCCAGTTCCCGGTCTGCCGCTGCATTAAAAAAAAGCTTGATGAAGGGGGAGGGGCGCTCAACCAACAGTCAGTTCTCAGTCCAGCTGGTATTGATATCCACTCTGGTGATATGGAATGAGTCCATCACCAAGACGGACAGGACATCAATTACAAGATTCGTTGATTCTTCGTCTGCAGATTCTAGCCCCAGGATGAGCTCAGATCTTTCCCGCCCATGATGGTCAATCGGGTAAGGATATTATTCAGGCTGACTGCTTGCGCTTTCCGTGTCATGAGCTACTGCCATGCCTTCACTTACCAGGCAACATACCTCACTACGTAGACCAGGACTTGGATTCCAAGGCAGTTGCAACCTCACGATAATTAAGCTCCCGGTGGTAAGGAGTCTTCCTATCTCCTCTAATCACCGGTAGTCTTGTTCCTCTTCCATCCCAATTCTGTCATCCATACGCTTATCCGTTCTCGATATACTTCACTACCAAACATCGTCACTGGCTGCAAAGCCCCGTTCACTAATATTCATCTTTCAAAGGCCACCGAGTTCTATCTCTCGCTCACATATCGTCTTCTTTCTCACTTACACCTCACGATGGAATGCCGAGGCAAATGCCATGTGCTAAGCACTTGCGGCCCTTTACCAATCATTCACGAAGCTCATTCGATTCCGGGCGTGACAAAGTATTTGTGTCCTGTCCACCAGTGTCACCATGCTATTCTTTCGTCTACACCTACCTATCAGCCTTTTTGTGGCGAATGTGCTGTTCTCTTCTTTCACAGCATGCCTTGCTCCATGTGGCTTCCCCAATGCGACACCCCAGCAGTCATGGAGACGGCAAACATCGATCGACTCGATGCTATCGAAGACTATCTCGATCACCGCGCTGAACTTGATGCCGTCTCTGCTGAGGACGTTAGCCTTGAGGACTTGCTAGATCCCAGAACATTCTTGACGAGTCCGGCCCACGACGAAATTCCCTACAACGACTTGACATATCGACGCCTTTCCACCACTCTCATTGCTCACCCTTGCATACCCAACTTGTTCCTCCTTGAATTCGTCACCTTTGCCGGGGCTCTAGCCTTCCAACCATGCTCCAAGGACATCGACCTCCTTGGCGTCTTCAAAGCATTGGATCCTATCGATGGCAAAGGTGACCCCGTCTTCAAGGCTGCGCGTGAATGGTCTTGTATCATACAAGCGGCCCAAGGCCTACCCAAGGATGTCAGATAGGTTCTAGCCATCATTTACAACTTCGCTACCTACATGTTGCGTCCAGAGATCGACGAGGATACTCTCTGGACCATGAGGCCTTGGCTGCTACACTGGTACACGGTTGTTGATGACCTCTTCAGTCGATACGATATCTTTGCTTCCGCTCCGGATCCGAATTGGTTTGCAAGGCCTTTGGCAAGATCAGTTGGACAGATGGAGGCCGGTGACGGTATGGGCGTTGCAGACAGGTGCCGAACTCATTCCCCAGCCTCCTCAGGCGACACCGGGACCGTCATTCACCACCGATTAGATGACGACGAAGGCGACGAGAGTGCATCTACCCCCGCATCCCCAGACATGATGGAAAGGTTCGAGAAGCAATTCGGATTGGTGGAGACGAACAACGGCCAACCTTTGCTCTTTGACCCTACCCCTGGAGGCCGAGTTTCCCCAAGAAGGCAGCGCTCCCGAACATCAACTGGCGGGAACACATCAGTATCTGAGTCCACACTCAATCCATTAGCTCCTGTCTTTATCCCACCGTCGCTGAACAGTGACGAGCTGGGACCCAGTCAACAATGGGACGACGGTGACGATCTCGAGGACTTGTTTGAGTTATGCAGCAATGTTTCCACGACGTTCGACCAGTCAACGAGTTCAATAGCCAGCGAGATCTAACTGTTTCACATGGCTTTCGGTGAACTCGGCCCGAGGGCGCAATAGCACGGATATGGAACTGGATCGAATAGGGGACTGGAAACCTGTGCATTCAACAGCGAGCCGCTTACTTCATCTGGACTTGACTTTTGACTTTTTTGATACCAGTTAGTATAGCCCCCAAAGCGATTGAATACATGAGTGTTTCAAGAAATTGTTCCTTTCATAGTTGTGTGCATAGAGTCTATGTCTGTGTTTCTATGGCGACCCACCCTATTTGTTCACAGCTAAGAAATAAGAAGCTTTCCTAGCTATATTGACATGATTGCTTGAACACATGGTTTCACATCTCTCTTTCATTCTCGGCCTCCAGTAGTTGTATCGTTGAGAAAAATCGCCCACTCACTGAGCAGCAACCATGCTCATGTAAATACCCCAGACGACACCAGCCAATGCACCGACGAGGTTCCGTCCTTCAACCGTCTTGACAGCGGCAAAGTTGGTCAAGCTCACAGCTGGCCACAGCTTCCATCCCGCAGCCATAAGAGGGTAGAAGTCAGCCTTGGCAGCCTCCCAGACGACGTTCCAGTTGACGCGGGAAAAGTCGAGGGCGCCGGGCTGGGTCCAGAAGTAGATGGCCTTGGGGAGGCTGGTGATGACGGGAACCGGGTGCAGGGCTGAGCGGAGGGCATGGGTGTACGTGCTGAAGAGGAGGGTGTTGATAGCTGCGCCCAGGGTCTGGTCGAGCAGAAACTTGATTGCCGTGTTGCGAATGGAGAGCTTTGGCTGGGCCTTGGAGTCCTTTGGGTTGATGGGCTGTTTAGGGTGCGCAGGGAAGGTTGTCTCGAGATATTCTTGCCTATGAGGTGTGAGACTCGGGTTTAAAAAAGGGGTGTTGGACGTGTGAAGGGGAAGATGAGATTGGAGAAACTCACCACATAAAGTTGGGCGGAGTGCTGATGAGGTTGAAGAGCAGGAACTGAAAGACGGGCACCCAGTCTATCTTGGCCTCGACCTTGAAGACTTGTAATTAGCTTCATGATTTCCATTTGAGTCTGTAAGGAGAGAGATGGCATTTCCTGTCCTCAACTCACCCCGGTTCTATAGGCGGTAATGAGCTGCGCCAGCACGTTGGCGAAGCCACCGAGCGCGGCGGACTGGACCATGGCCGTGACCATGGGTGATGAGAACGACATGTTTGTGGTTATTTCGGGTGTTCTTATAGTTAAAGATTATGGGAATGAGGCAGAGCTGGGGCGAGATGTAGGCGAGATGCGCGGTGAGGTTGGAGAATAGAGATGTTGAGTTGACGTCTAGGATCGGCGCTAATCGGTAGATGCGTGCCAAGGCTCGGGTAAGGCGCGTACATGACAGCAACACAACAGGATAGTCAAGTCATGTATTTGGCTGGAATTCACAGCGTTTCTGCAGTCATGGATAATTTACTCACAAAGAACAATACATTTCAAGGGAGTGAAGGTTTTGCGTGACGTCAGGAACTTGACTAAAAGTCGCCCAAGAGTTGATTCCTTGTCCCCCCTTATTGTAGGTATCCATCTCATCACTACTTTCACCTACTTCTCTCTGGCTGACCACTCTGGCTGGCTTGACAAGACATGTGCCTCATCTCAACAACCAAAAGCTCCCAAGTATTCATGCGTCTTAATTCATCACTATTCCAAACCGGATTATAGTCGTACATCCGCTTTCTCATCATAAGCGTCCCCTATCTCTCTGTCCAGTGACCTTTTGTACCCCTTATTTCTACAGCCCAGTCTAAATCCCGACGCCTTTGAGCCCCTTCATGATAATCCTTTACAGTGTGTCTTATGCAGCCAAGCATAGTCATTGTCGTTGTCGTTGTCATTACGCCCTGGTCAAAATCCACATGAAGAAGAACTGCACAACATAAGAGTAGAAGAAGAGGAACTGCGTCCGCTGGTTGCGCTTCGCTCGCGAGTCCGTCTGCATCGGTCCACCGGAGCCGCCCGAGGTCTCGGGGAGGAGGACGTACTTGAGAGATCGCATCTGTGCAAGCGTCAGCATCATTCAAGGTCACGGAAGAACAAAAAGACTTACAAGGAAAAGAGAGTTGGCCAGGAAAGTGTAGAAAAACACAAGCCAACCAACCCAGCCACCAGTGCCCTTGCCACCATTGAAGATCTCGGCAACCATGATGGTAACGATGATACCAACAAACTTGTAGCCCGAATAAGCGATCAGATCCAGGAGCTGCGACTGGCTGGAGATGCTTAGAAGGTAGCACCCAAGCTTAAGGAAAAAGATCTCGACGATGACGACGATCAAGCCAACCGTGGCAGTCTTTCCGAGGAGCTCAGGCTGAAACTGTCCACCGAGTCCTGCGATAAGGGTCGAGAGGAGGATGTAGGTGACCAGCGCCATGACTGTTTCCCGTTAGTGTTCGGTGTGCCTCATGAAAGCAGTAATACGCACCTGGAATGTACATGTCGGGGCTGTTGATGTCGTCTCGGGGAGGCAGATACCAACCCTCTTGTCCATTCTGCCCAACGGCTTGCTTGCGCGACCAAGGCTTGTGCCTCCAGGGGAAGAGGACTAAGAAGAGCTTATTGACGACGTAAAAGTTGGAGACGTTGAAGTAGTGCTTGAGCGCTGAAACGTTGACGTATCGACCAAACTAGCTGGCAGTCAGTACCCGAACCTGTCGCGAGACCGCCGAAAAGCTTACATTCTGTTCCACGTACTCTTGTCCGTGCTTAATGGCCGTCTGGCCAAATTGCGCCGCGACCTGGGCTGTGGGATCGTTCATGAAGTTGCCATATGTGCCAAAAACATTGCCGCTGGGGCCTCCTTGCTGCTGGTACGGGTTCCCCCCGCTGCCTGGATTACCCGCATTGCCCGCATAGCCGTGCTGCTGCGATTGCGCAGAGCCAGGGGGAGGAGGCGGCGATCTTAGTTGGGGGACGGTCGAGACATGTTGAGGAACTGGATGGTGAAGGGGAGGCGACTGCGCGTACGACGCTCGCTGCATGGCGGAGGAGAGGGGCTGTATAGGAGAGTATCAAAGGTTCGGAGGGGCCGTTCGAGGTTCGGATGAACAATGCGATAGTTGAAAAGGGCCAAGTTGTTCCCAGTGAGTTTGGCCTTGGTGACGACGAAGCTGCAAGCTGGTGTTTGTTCAGGAAATGTGGTCGATTGCCTCTCATTGGTTACAAGCATCATGGCTGCTCCGCTGACAACCTGGAAGCTAAGGTACCAGCCTCAGCCGGGGCACGAGCCACATGTGGCCCCCTTCGTGCCTTGTTGTCCTTGCTGGCCCTGTCTTGTGTATGGAAGGACACGTGATTTCTCCAATTCCATCTAGATCCCATATCGATAAGCGCAGCGGGCGGCGTCTCCGGCCGAGTCCCTCATTGTCCCCCATCCCAGTATTAGCCACATCTTTCGCCTCCATCGCTATCGACTTTGATCATTCCACCAACATTTCCTCCTATTCCCTCTTTTTCGCTCCATCGCATCCAAGTGCTTGTTGTGCGCAAAAAGAGACAGGATGTTGGACTCTTTCGAAATCTTGACCACCTCGGGTGTGGTCGTCTGGTCGCGAACCTATTCGCCCATCAACCCGTCCATTATCAATAACTTTATCGCCGATACCTTTATTGAGGAGAAGGGGGGCGCGCTCGCCCTGAGCGATTCTAGGTCTGCCGCCAACAATCCCGCCTACAAGAGCGATCAGCATACTCTCAAATGGACATTGGTCAAGGAATTGGGCGTCATCTTTGTTGTGAGTGTTACTTGTCATGATGGCTTCTCCTCGATCTTTGGCGCTGATATACCCACTTCTCCCAGGCTGTCTACCGGTCCCTCCTCCACCTGTCATGGGTTGATAAGCTCGTCGATAACATAAAGACCATTTTCGTTAAGCTCTACGGCGAGCAGCTAACCAAGCCACACACGACGCTTGTGGAATGTCACGCCTTCAATGAATACTTCGATCAGCAGCTCCAAGAGCTCGATAAGACTACGATCACCAGAGGCGCAACCACTGCGACTGCCGGCGCAATCCCCCTGGAAGAGGATATCATCGCAGGAAACCTAGGCCATGAACCGCCAGTTGCGCCGGGCTTGACATACAGAGGGCGAACCCTCAATGGTCCCAATGAGGCCGCATCGCCCGACTCGACCCCCGCCTTGACTCCCAACGGGTCGCGCCCGAGTACACCGAGCAACCACCTTCTCGTCGCCAAGGCAGGTCCTGTCGCCAAGATGTCGCGACGTGCGCGCAAGGCCAAGAACCTGCCATCCGCACCCGTCTCTTCCGGAGACGAGGCGCCTCGGCAGAAGAAGCCGGCCAAGAAGGGGCGCAAGTGGGATGCCGACGGCTTCGCAGATGAGGACGACGATGTGCAGCTTGACTACTCAGCAAAGATGGGAGCCACTAGTGACTCTGAAGTCGAGGCGACAGGGCGATCAACCGCTATCGATGAGATCGATTCCAATACCTGGGGCTCGAGGTCAAAGGGCAAGTTTGTGCTCAAAGACTTGGGCGACGAAGTGCACGAGATACTCGCCTCCGAGGCAGAAAAGGCTGCAGACGCAAAGGCCCAGCCCAAGTCTGGCCTCTTAGGAACCGGTGTCAACGCAATCAGTGGTCTCTTCCGCAACGTCATAGGAGGCAAGACCCTAACTAAGGAGGACCTCGACAAGGCCATGAAGGGGATGGAGGAGCATCTGTTGAAGAAGAACGTGGCCCGCGAGGCTGCTGTTCGACTATGTGAAGGCGTGGAAAAGGAATTGCTCGGTGTCCGTACCGGTAACTTTGAGAGTGAGTCCCCTCATCCTATGCTCACAATCAAGTCAAGCTGACCGACCCCCGTAGGCATCAACACTAGAATTCAGTCCGCCATGGAGGCATCGCTTACCAAGATGCTCACTCCCACCTCCTCCCTCGACCTCCTCCGCGAAATCGATGCCATCACCGCCCCTCCTGTTACCTCTCTCCGCAAGGCGCGCCCCTACGTCATGTCTATCGTCGGTGTCAACGGCGTCGGCAAGTCCACCAACCTCTCCAAGATCTGCTTCTTCCTCCTTCAGAACAAGTACAAGGTTCTCATTGCCGCCGGCGACACCTTCCGCTCCGGTGCAGTCGAGCAGCTTGCTGTTCACGTCCGCAATCTCAAGGAGCTGACAGCCCGTGAGGGTGGCCGTGTCGAGCTCTACCAGAAGGGCTACGGCAAGGACGCCGCCACCGTGGCCAAGGATGCCGTCAGCCACGCTGCGCAGGAGGGCTTCGACGTTGTTCTCATCGACACGGCGGGCCGGAGACACAACGACCAGCGTCTCATGTCGTCGCTCGAGAAGTTTGCCAAGTTTGCTCAGCCAGACAAGATTCTCATGGTTGGCGAGGTATGCTTCTCCAACCTTCCCATACATCCTTCACCGTTTACTGACGCTCTCCCAACAGGCACTTGTAGGTACCGACTCAGTCGCCCAGGCCCGCAACTTCAATGCTGCCTTTGGCGCTGTCCGCACCCTTGACGGCTTCATCATCTCCAAGTGCGACACCGTCGGCGACATGGTCGGCACGCTTGTTAGTCTCGTCCATGCGACAAACGTACCGGTGTTGTTTGTCGGCGTCGGTCAGCATTATTCGGACCTGCGAAACTTTTCAGTAAAGTGGGCGGTTGAGAAGCTCCTAAGTAATAATTAATGCACACAGAGTGTGGGGGAATTTGTTGATGGATACCACAAACTATACATAGTAATGTAGTAAGAGAAGGAACATCACACGATAAGGCTTTATCATGACTATAAACTAAAAGAGAGCTTCAATCCTCGTCTCTGTGCGCTTTTGAACTGCCCCAGTCGAGTGTCGTATCTCATCTCAATTGTTGCTCTATCTGAGTAAATTATGATTATCTATAACCAGCAATCGTTATATCAACGTAAACCACACCGCTATGCAAACGACAGTAAAGGGAAAGTAAGTAAACAGAATATTGTTGATTTTCAGGCAATCATTTTTTTATGGTTGTTTTTTTCTTTGGTTGTATGCCTTCTCGTCATCCTCCCGCGTTTCGAATAGCCTTTTTCTAACCTAGATAGTCTCATCTTACACGCACGACCAAGAACGAACGACAAAAAAAAGAAAGGGTTAACAGAAATAATGGAGAAGAGAAGAGAAGAGAAGTCCAATCTGTGTGGCATCAACATCAATCCAAGGGGGGGTATCTTTCTAGATTCGCAGTCTTGGGTGAAACTAGTGTAATAATGTGGCAGCGCGTATATGCATGCATCGGCCGTTTTTCTGATGGGTTGGTAACAAAGGAAATAAAGGAACAGATAAATCATATAACAAGGCCTCCTCTTACAGCGCCATCAAACCTGACGTCCGCTTAGTCCTCTTCGAAGAAATCGTTATCATCAAAGTCTCCAGGCTGTGCATCCGAGTCGTAGCCGCTCGTCCGCATCATCGGAGGAGTCATAGGCTCATTCTCCGGTTGCCTGGGAGGTGGCGTCGTGTTGCTGGATAGCTCTGCTCGATGCGAGGTGTTTGAGACTCCTCGCGATCGTCCTAGCGCAGAGCTTTGTGATGGAAAACGGCGTCCAGTGCTAGCAAAGGCAGTGGGCTGAGGCCTATTATCCACCGGAGGTGTTTGACGTAGACCGGAGGCCGGAGGTGTCATGAGGCCACCCATCAAGTTGTTCTGAGCAATCGAGTTGCTCCTTGATGGGGTGGCATTTCGTCCAGCTGCTGGAGAGTTCAGGACACTGCTGAGGGATGACTGGCTGCGGTTACCCTTGCGCCAGTTGCCCCAAGCAGCTGCGATAGGGCCAATGGTTTGAGCAACTCGAGGCGTGGCATTCTGAATCGTTTGCGCAATGTTGGGCAGATTGATGGCAGATCCGCCGTTCATGGCCCTCTCCCGTTCCTGTTCTTCCATCTGTAGGTTTGCCTTGAGCCTGATCGCGGCGTCCTTCACTGCGTCGCGGTCGAAGCGGTCACTCTGAAGTGCCACAATGATGTCCTGCAGGTTCTCGTGTCTGACGGAAAGTAGTTCACGCAACCAGCTAATCTCGTCGTCGCGCTTGGTGATCTTGTTTGCGGAATCGGGGTCCGCCTTGGACAGAGAAGTCTCAAGCTCCTCGATGCGCTGCTCGCGAGCCTGAAGTTGCTCTTGGAGGACCATGATGGATTCTTGCAAGGCCTGGGGCGAGATCCTCTCTGGAGCTTCTAGGCTCTGGGCAGGCTGCTTGGCTTGAGCAACAGGAACTGCGACTTCCGCACCAGCAGACTTGGCAGCCTGGGCAGCGGCGGCGGCGGCTTGCTTGGCGATCTCGAGCTTCTCCTCAAGATGCAGAATGCGATCCTGGAGGTGTTCGGTCTTGGAGGCGGACAGACTGAGGCGCTCCAGAAGGTGTTGCTCAGCCTTGTGGGCATCCTCTTGAGCGTTGTTGACCCGTCGCTCATATCGAGTCTGAAGGTCCTCCATCTCGTTCTGATGCTTGCTCCTCAGCTCCTCAATCTCGACCGTCTTACTGCTCTCGGCCTCCTCGAGGAGCATCTCGTTCTGAGCCTTGGCGGTATCTGCCTCGAGTCTGACATGATCAAGCTCGGCACGAAGCTTGGAATTCTGTTCCTCGAGCTCTTCACGAATAATATTGACTTGGATGTTGGCAGAATCGATCTCGGTCTGCAGCGCCATGCGGGTTCTCTTGACCTCGCTAACGCCGGACTCTCGGGCCTCCTCAAACTCGCGTTGGTACCGCATAGCCTTCTGCTCGAGCTTGTGATTCTCGGTCTTCAGCTCGCCAATCAGGCCTTCGAGGCGTGCGCACTCGTTGGTAGCCCTCATGCCAGTGCGCTCAT
Organism: Fusarium cicatricum; assembly: GCA_021730345.1. Classification (NCBI taxonomy): domain Eukaryota; kingdom Fungi; phylum Ascomycota; class Sordariomycetes; order Hypocreales; family Nectriaceae; genus Fusarium; species Fusarium cicatricum. The sequence goes on along the minus strand of JAJODA010000205.1, from coordinate 33,089 downwards.
TGGTCTGCAGACGTTCCATCTCGACTTCAAGACGCTCTCGGGTCTTAGCCTCAGCTTGAAGACGAGCATCCAAAACCTCCTGTCGAGCGAGCATGGCTTGGTCCTTCTTGATACGTCGCGCGTTCTCCTCGGCAATTTCGCGTGCGGCCCTGCCCATGTCATCCTGCAGAGAGATGAACTTGCCACGCCAGGTCTCTCGGAGGCGTTCGTTCTCCTCAAGCTGGGTAGTGAGGGTGGTAAGAGACTTTTGCATGTGCTGATTGTCCTCAAGAGCGCGAGCCAGTTCAGCGCCCTTCTGTCGAGAAGACTCGTCATAACGCTCAGCCTCAGCACGCCAATGGTGGTTGTCTTGACGGACGTCCTTGAGCTCGACTTCCATGACCTTGCACTTGCTGACAGCTTCGGTCTGCGATTGAACCGCGTTGTTCTGAGCTGCCTCTAGAAGAGCGATGCGCATGGAAGTCTTGCTATTTGCTTGTTCAACAGAGCGTAGCTTGTGATCTCTCTGCTCCACAGTTTCACGTAGGCGGACCACCTCTTCGGCGGCGGCTTCGTGCTGGCATCGGGCTTCGGTAAGCTTGTCTTCAGCAGCACGGCGAACAATGACCGACTGCTCGCTGAGATCCTCCGCAGCTCGGAGTCGCTCCTCGAGATCAGTCACACGTTGATCAAAGACGCTGCGGTTGATGATCTCCACCTCGAGGCGAGTCTCGGCAGTTTGCAGTTTCCGCATAAGCTCGGCTGCCAAGTCTTCTGCCATTCTTCGCTCAGCAACTTCGTTCTCAACCTTGGATTGCTCGAAGTAGAGACGCTGCTCAAGGTCTGTAAGCTTAGCCTGCAGCTCAGCTGTTCTAGCATCCTGCACCTCCTCAGGCTTGGGGCCAGCAGGCACGTGTCTCTTTACGACCTCTTCGACAATATTCTTCAGGTCATCGCCGCCCTTCATGCTGCTGCTGAAGTGTTGCTTCATCTCCTCGAGAGCCTCAAGAATTGCGGTAGGAGCTGTCTCTGGCGCTGACGATGGTGGCGCGGCAACAGGGGGAAGAGCAGGGGCAGGTGAAGCAGCAGGTTGGATGCGCTGGTGAGCCGCAAGCCCCTCTACGACAGCGGCCCTGATTTGGTCCAGACGACGATCTCTCCGAGGGCTCATAGAGCGACGGAGGATGGGCTCCTCATCCTCATCATCAGCATCACTCTGCTGAAGCTCAGCAGAGACGCTGCGCATGTCACGACGAGATGAAGGGGCGCGTCGAGCTCGAGTTGCAAGAACTTGCTGGATGGAGAATAGGGCCTTCTCCAGGGGTTCAAGGCGGGATGCCAGCAAAGTGCCGACCACTTCATTGACACGACCATCAAAGAACTGCGCCCGGTTCTCGAGCTTCTCGTGCTCATCCTCAGTGAAAGCAGCTTCCCAGTCACTAGCTGGCAGGCTTTCACCGTCAAGAGCATCGGCGTTATCGGGCGTGATGAGAGCCTCTGGCGGATCAATAAATGGATCCTCCAGCTCCGTGCTCAGCATAGGCTGAGCAGCTATTTCAGGCAGAGGGTGATACTCGCGAGGGGTGGCGCTGGCCTCATCCCTCGTGTAGTGGTCGACATCGGGCTCCAAGCGATAAGGTGATGAGTTGGCGACAGCTGCAATCGACAGGTTTCGGGTAGGGCTACCATGCTGCCATTTCGAGGGCTCAAGGTGCTTGTTGACACCCATTGTAGGATCATCGTAAAACTGGTCCATGACAGCGTCAATCTCTTCAAAGGTAGGCTCGGCCCCATCGCCGCCAGAGGGGTTTGTGATGGTAGCCTCCAGCTGAGGTCCGACTTCAGAGTCACGCTCAACCGATTCCATCAAATCATCTTCCACAGGTACATGAGGCAAGGGCTTCTCCTCTGGAGTAGGACTCTTAGCAAATCGAGAGGCAGCCAGACCTTTAGGTGGATCAGCAAAGCGAGAAGCGCCAAGACCCTTGGATACAGTCCTCGGCTGAGACTGGGCAGAAGTGAGTCGCGACTCAGAAAGGCCAGAAGCAGGACGAGCAGGCACGGGACTGGCCACAGGGGAGATATCAAACTCTCCATCCTCCTCCTCCTCGGTCTGGGTGGTCTCGCCATAGGAAGCCGCGCCGGGAGTAAAAGGCTGGGCAGCGGCAGACAGGGTCTTTTTGTGGCCGTGCTTGAAGCTATCCTCGCCGAATGGTCGTGCGTCGTTGAAGTTCTGGATATCCGTCTTGGATTCGAATTCAAAGGGCTTCCAGTGGTTGGCGGACTTGTCAGCTGCCGAGGTCTCGGAGGGTGCCACTGAGGGAGCGGCAGTTGTGGCCTTGGTATCAATCTGATCGGACGTGACGTTGGAAGACATGGATGTATCTGCCGGCAGAGCGTGTTCAGTCTCACCATCTTCGGCTTCCTCCTCCTTGGCGGGTTCTTTTGTTTCCTGAACAGGAGACTCAACATCCTTGGGCTGTTCAGCGAAGAGCGGCACGTCGTCACCACCAGGAGCCGAGCTGCGCGCACGCTTGACCCTGCCCTCGTCCACCAGAGGGCGGCCATCGTCATCTTCCTGCGTTTCATTCCCGCTGTGCGATTGAGGAGACGGTTTGATAATCGGGATGGCCTTGGACTTCTTAGTCGGTTGGAAGATGTTGGTCGACTTAAGATCGGTGCTTCCAAAGATGCTTCCGTGGCGACCCACGCTTTCGGAGCCAGACACAATCGGGCTGGTAAAGGCATCGGAATGGGGTGTGAATGTAGGTGCATCAGGGTTGAATTTGGGACCAGAAGCTGAGAAGCTAAAGGTTGCACTCTGGCCGGGAGAGAAGGACGGCGCGGTCGCGTTGATCTTGGCTGGGGTGATGTGAGTTGGCTGCTTAGCCGGGGGTGAGCTAAACATGTTTGCGGTGTTGGCCTGGAAGACAGCTGGTTCGAAGCTCGGTGCCTCAAAGCTAGGGGCTTCAAAGCTGGCGGGTTGGAAACTGGCCGGCTGGTAGTTGCCGGGCTGGAAGCTGCTGGCCGTGGGCTTGAAGGTGCTGCTGCTGCTGCTCTTATTGAAGTCGAACTGGCCAGGCGTGAAGCTGCTCGTAGGATTGAACTTAAACTCGGGTGCCTGCACATTAAGCTTGGAAAACGAGGATTTGCTGGTATGGTTGGATCGTCGAGCAGCATTGCTACCGGTGCCAATTGAACCAGTGTCGTTCCAAGGATTGCTCGCAGTGGAAAAATTCTTTTGGTGCCCGAGTTGAGGGGGAAACTCAAAATTGTGAACTGGAGTGCCCAGGTTACTGGGGTTCGTCTCAATCTCGAACGCATCATCGGTCTTGTGCGTCTCAGGAATCTCGTTGAGCTGGCTGAAGTTGTTCAAGATGGTATCATCAGTAGTAACGTTGTTTCCATGGTGGTCGCGGAAGTAGCCCTGCGATAGCGAATGTCCACGGCTATGAGGCCTGGGGTGGTGCAGAACCAGGGGCTTGGAAGGCTCATTTGCGAATCGCTCAGGAACTGGGAATTGACCAGAGGCTTGTCGATCATGAGCGGGAACGAAAGGATTCGGAAGAGGCGCAGGCTCTTCGTTTTGGGGCTGCGGGTTGTAATCTTCATGCTCCAGCTCGTTGCGCAACTGTTCCTCCAAATGATACTCGGCATCGTCAATCTCAGCTTGGAGGGTGTCTGTATTTTGCGCCTTGGGAGGCTCGGGGGTCTTTGATGGGCTCTTGCTCGCAGGCTCTTCCTCATCCTCACGGACCTCTTGCAGGCGAGGAGAGGCTCGGGCAGGCTGAAGGAATGAGTACTGCTGATGAGGCATCATTGGATACTGCAGCGACTGGTGACGCTGGTGCATGTTGATACCAGGGCTCTCGGGACCAAACGGTGACTGAGGCGACATCATGCCGTTGAAGTTCATTTGAGACGGCGAATCATGGCGGTTCAGGCCTTGCAGGATACCTGCTTGGTTAGGCCAGCCATGGGGCGATTGCTGCTGCTGGTGAAAACCAAATGGCGAGCTGCTAGCGGGCAGCGAGATCGACTGCCGTGGGTTGTATTTGCCAGGCAATCCGCTAAAAGACAGTGGTGAAGCACCGTGAGTAAGTCCAGGGCTCTGTGTTGAAGGTCGTCCGGGGGCAAACTGGCCATGCTGGAAACCAGTTAAGCCATGGGTGCTTGATGCAGATGAAGTCGGGAGAGGCGGCGAGAAGGGGAGAGGCGGGTATTGAGCTGAAGGTTGTCGGCTGAGATCAGTTGCCGCAGGCGAAATCAATGACTGCGGCTCAGGCTCCTCGTCCCCAAATGACACACCAAGAGCTCGTAACTTGGCCTCTTGAAGCTCGTTCATGTAATCTTTCCATGCATTCAAGTCTGGAAGTGTGACCTTGAAGCTTCGCTCCTCTCGTTCTTGGGCCACCTCATCGAAATTAGGCCACGCATCTCGAGTCTGCGAGTCTGCGGTGCCCTCGGGCTGGAAGCCTTCGACTTCCAGGTCAAAACCAGAAATGTCATAACCCAGTTCTTGCCAAGACGAAAACATTCTCTTGATCTCATCTTGTCGAAGAGGCATGGGCGCGTGTCCAGGCTGGCCTCGTTCCGTATCCCGTGGGATAAGGACCATGATGTTCTTGCCTCTCCAGGGCACCTTCTTCCTCACACGAGGCGTCATGGCGGGCTCCTTGGGTAGAGGTTTCTGGGTGCCCTTGGTCGGGGTGGCGGGCAGCTTGCGCTCCGCATAGCCGTTGACACTGGGGTTGCGCTTCTTGGGGCTTTCTGCGACAGGTACTTCCGGGGTGGAGGCGGCCTGAGACCTGTCGCTCGCCGCGTCGTGAGTTGCTGGCGCGGCTTCGGAGGTCACCATACTGCTGTTCTGACCCGTCTTGGGGCTTTGGGAATCCCCTGGTCGGATGGTCTCGATGCTAGATCTGGCACGGGGGTGGTGCCGAGATCCTTGTCGAGACGCGGTAGTTGTTCTCTGGATAGCTCGGGGGGTGCGAAATTCGACTTCTTCTTGCCAACCAGGGTCGGAGCCGCTCAATGAAGAGTGCTCGCTTCCGCTTCCGTCACTGAACCAATGGCGACTCTCGTTGTTGAGGTCGTCGGTGGTATGAGTTCGGATCCAATCCTCTGTGAGTCCACGGGTCTGCCGACGGACACGGTTCGCAAGGACAGCGGCGGCGGCGCTCAGAGAGGTATGCGGATCAGACTGCGACCGCAAGAGGTCTGGAACCGGACGGAGAAAGGGGGTCTCGATGTCCAGGTGGTGAATCGGGGAATCGTCCGAGGCGTCACTGCTGAAGCTCTGACGGCGAAGATTGCGATCCGACTGAGGGTATGGTGAGCCCCAGCTGGCAGTGCCAAATCGACTATCGTCTAGAACGCCGGGAGGCGGTGTCCTCAACAGCTGCAGGGCCCTGTCCGGCAGGCGAGGAGCCGGAAGAGCAGGAAGGACAGGGGACGACTCGATCTCGTCGTTGCCGTCAAAGGTTGAAGCCGTCGAAAGGGCGGGAGAGGCCGGGGAAGCAGGGCGGGATCGAGAGGGAGAAGCTCCGTGACCGTCCTGTGCGGGTGCACCAGGAGGAGCACTCGACGACGTTGTAGGCGACGTTTTTACAACGGGCTGTTTGTTTGGTGGACCCGGTCAGTAAGTCAGTAATGCTGTGGCGTCTCGAGATGAATGTGTGTTCTGTCAGACAGAACAGAACAGCTCATGCATTTTGAGAGCCAGAGGGAGATATTTCAGTCGTCACTCACCCAGGGAGATCAGTGCAGACGAAGGGAATGTCGCCTGCCTGAGTCTCTAAAATGTCCTTTCTCTCAAGGTCCGTCGCTAGGTCGATTTTCCGATCTCGAAGACCTGAGGGAGGGGGACGCAGTTTTGCGTAGCCGTCTGAACCTGCAAGGAAATGGAAGGGAATCGAATAGGTACGCGACGCGTTTCCCGACTTAAAGGGGGCGAACGGAATGATGGGTTACCGTTGAACGCTGAGCTGCGGGACCTCCAGGGGGTCGTGGGCAAAAAAAAAAAAAAAACCTGAGGGAACGACTTTATGAATGGAAAGAAAGGGAGTGGCCAGAAGAAGAAGACGAAGATGACGGACGGGCCGGACACATTGACGGGTGATCCTTTTTTCCAGGCCAGGGGAAGAGAGGAGGGGAGAGGAGAAGAGATGAATAGAGACGTCGTGTGTTGGAGTCGAGGGATGGATGGGATGAGAGAGAGATGAGGTCAAATGAGATGAGAGCTTCCAAGCCAACCTCAGTTGGGACGTTTGACAGTCAGAACAGTGGACGGGATGGAACCTCGATGCTCAAGCTGGGACTTGGTTCGAGGCTAAACAGCCACTTGTTTGTTTAGTCACTTCCAAGTTGGGAGTGTGCGCTGGCTTGCGTCCAGGGGGCGGGCATCCCAACAGTGAACAGTTGGCCACTGGGCTCTAGGCTCCATGGAGCTTCACTCCCATGGAGGTCACTCAGGGCCATCTTCCATGTGTAATGAGACCCGCTCTCGAGGACACCGTAATGATCCCAGCGCAATCTCTCTTTGGAAGGGGTCGAACTGGATAAACAAGCTAGTGAGTACTTTCACACGCACATGGAACATTGGCAAGATGATGTAGTTTATATCATTCACGTCACTGGACCCTTTAAAATTGGCCGCACCCAAAACTGAACCAGCTTCCACTTGCTCCGTGGCCTTTTCTCTCGAGGAACCCAGACATTGTTTGTGTTTGAGACGGACGACATATACAGAAAACCATAGGCTGCAGCTCCCTCTCAACGGCGTTTACTACGTGCGTCGAGGCTTGTTTTCCCATCGTTCGAGGGATGGATGCGAATGCCTGCAAACGCGATGCCGGGATACAAGCATGGGCCAATAGCCAATAGACGAAGAGGAGCTATTTCCAACCAATTCTCCCATTTCCCCGGAGTTTAGGATTACCTAGATGCCTTCTTTGGCCATGTCTCTCCGTCAACCTCTACATCGTAGCCATACGTACGGAGTACCTAACGTAGTAATGCGGAATGCTTCCATCTCTTGCTTCCCATCAATTCTTCCAGCCGCGTCCCGAAACTCAAAGATCCCGTCCCCATGCCCCTTTTTTTAGTCGGAACCTAATGAGGACGGGACCCTTAAAAGCCCGGGGCCGCACCCGCCTTTGCGAGGTTGCTTTGAAGCTAACGCAGTGGAGGCTGGGCACCCACTCCGTGGTCCCTGGAATTGGAGGATGCCAGCCAGATCAGGAACCGCTGGAAGCTTCAGTGGAGGAGACTTCTAGCTCCCGCTGAGTCTGCTCCGTGCTGGTATTGCCGTCGATGTCTGTATCTACACACTCCAGGTCGCCTTGCTTTTCTTTTTCCAAAAAGCTCCTGCATCCGCCTCGAGTTTCACCCGCTGCACGACATCCATCCATCCAACAAGGACTCTCCTTGCTTCTAGCATGGCTTTTCTACAGTACAGTACCTAAGCACCCGATTCCACGTCTCTAGGTACTGCGATACAGTCAGCAGTCTCTCCATCTACTAGGTATGCAGGAATTGGAATGTCTCGCCAATCTCACCAAATATCAACAGGCTGCTCAACCCAAGACCATGTGCGCTGTCTTGAGACTTGTAAATTCCTTACGCCTGTACGCAATACCAGTACGAGCTCACAGAGACGTCATCGTCATAAAGAAAAAACGCTGGTTTGAGCAGTTGGTCACGTCCATGAAATGATTTAAGTAGTATCTAGCCAGTATTATTATTCTACACAACAGCCCAAAGCTTTTCAACAATTTAATGTACAATAACCGCTCCAATCCAGGTCTCAAGCTCTCGCATCAACTCTAAGTCTCTTCTAATACGTAGACTCTTGCCAGATCTCACTTCTCTAATCTGGGGCCGGCCTGTGACGTCTGTGCTGCGCATCGTCAACTTTCTGCAGCTCAATTCTTCTCAATGCCGAAACCACCCTTCGCCGCGATATCTGCCCCCAGTTCGGCGACAGTCTTGTCGCTCAAGACCTCAAACACCGATACTTCCACCCCGCAATTGGTGACAACCCAGTTGCGGACACCAACGGCGACTAGAGAGTCGACGCCATACACGTTTGGTGGCTTGCCCGTGTCGATCTCTTCGGGAAGCATGTTCATGGCCTTGGCCAACATGTGAGAAAGACCAGTGGTAACAATCTCGGCAGCTGCATTCGCATCCGCGCAACAAGATAGCATCGACTTCATGTCGATATCTCCCGAGCCATCGACCACCGTCAGGTCAGGAAATGGCATGTCCACAAGATTGAGATAACCGTACAGTGCCGTACGGGACCAGTACGGGTCAGCTGGCTGGTTTTGTCGCATGAGACCACCAGTGCCGATGCCCATGATGACACGGGGCGGCATTGGGACTTTAGGTGCAATCTCCATCGTTATGGCATGTGTGACCATGGTGAGAAAGTCTTGGTGACGAATTCCGTAGAACCCGCTTGCTCGGAGCATGTCCAGAATCTCTTCATCTTCCGCAAGCATTCCCGCACTAAGGACCGGTCCGAGATCAATGGAAACGGCATGCTTTCCGAGACGGCGTTGGCTGAACGCAAGAGCATCCTCAAAACAATTCCCCGCAGCGTAGTTGGCCTGACCGCGATTGCCAATTACTCCTGCGCAGCTAGAGAGAAAGATGAAGAACGGATCCTGGGAGAGGGTCGAAATGATCTGTACGAGGTTATCAGAACCGACGGTCTTGGGCGTTATCGCGGTAGCCCAGTCAGAGTAAGTCATGTTTTCGAACACGGCATCCTTGATGACAGCAGCGCACTGGAAGACACCTTTGATCGGAGGCATTTCCACGGAGATCTTTTCCTTTACCACCGCTTCAAGAGCCTTTGCATCGCAAATGTCAGCTTGGTAGACTCGCGCATCGACACCTTTCTTCAGAAGGTCTTCGACAAAGCGACGAGAGGTTTCAGATGAAGCGCCCGATCGCGACAAGAAGGCAACGTGCTGGACCCCGTTTTTGATAAGCAGCTCGCAGATGCTGCGACCAAGGCCACCCAGTCCACCTGCAAGAAGGTATGTGGCTTGATTAGAAAGCACCTCTGGAAGAGTCTTGATCCGCTTTGCAGCTGCGATTTCAACTTGAGGTTCGTCCTTGGGGCTGGCAGTGACTGATACGAGACCAAGATACGGGCTCTCGTCGACAAGCTTGAACGCCTCCTTCAAGTTGGGTACCTCGACGTTTTTGATAAGGTCGGTATCAATCGTGAACTTTCCTGCGTCCTCCTGTGCGAGTTTGACAACTTCATCAAGAAGTTCTGCGACATACTCCGTCTCGTATTCGATCAAACTTGACAAGTCAAAATTGACATATGAAGCAGAAGTTGATGTGACGCGGACAATAGTTGGGCAAGGTGACTTGCTCGCGAACTGAATGACGGTACCACCTGACAATAATTAGCAAAACGTAACAGAAGAAACAATAAACTTACCTCCGCGAACGCATTGAAAATTGGTTTCGAGGTGCTGTTGAGTCGAGTTGTAGACAACATCAATGCCTTTCCCACCTGTACGGTCACGCACAATCCGGGCAAAGCTATCCGAGTCTGCTTCGAGTATGTGACTCTTCTTCAATCCAAGTCGCTCCAGCGCTGTTCGTTGTTGGCAAGCGCTTGGTCCCATCACAGTCGCAAAGATGTCGGCACAGAGTTGACGTGCCACCACGATTGCAGCCAAGCCAAAGGAGCTCGCCCCAGCATGCACAAGCACCGACTTGCCCCGACTCAGCCTTCCGATCTTGACAAGAGAGTGGTAAGCACTGACGGTTTGGCTGAGGGGCAGATTAGATGACCACTTCCTGACAACTCGGCTGTCGATGTTGGCGTTGCTCTGGATGGCGCCGTCGACAATAAGACCACAGACACGGTCTCCGGGCATAAAGCCAGACACGTTGCGGCCAATTCGGCCAACACGACCACAGATCTCGAGTCCAACCTCAGAGCTAACAGTCTTTCCCATGGCAACCTCAAAGTCGACGTGGCTGAGGGGCGCGCTGTCAAACATGACCTCGACCTCTCCTGATTTGGGACTGAATGTGGTATCGGCTGAGAATATCAGACTTCCATCGACAAGACCGGGCTGCATGACGCGCAGCTTGAGGTGACGTAGGTAGGTACGGAATGGAACCTTGACAACCTCGTTGGAGATTCCATTCTCAACGATGTCGTTAAGTTGGTCAACGGGGACAAGGCGAGGGATGAAAAGTTTGCCCCCTCGTTCAGTGTACTCCAGCTCACGGGGAGCAGAGCCCTGGCTTACTGTGAATGTCTGCCGAAAGATGTCGAGTATGTTTTGAACGACAGAAGATGAGGCCAACGAAGTCTCGCTACCCAAGTCTAAGGTGACGATGGTCTTCAGAGGATCTTCGGAGATTAGGGTGCGAGCCAAGGCGATGATCGGTGCACTTCTGGGATTGTGAACAGCCATGCTGGCGCCGCGAGAGACCCAGATCACTCCCTTAGCCAGTTTTTGAAGAGAATGAAAAGCGTTGAATCCAGTTTCAGTCAAGTGAAAGACGAAGGGGTAATCATCCCCTTCAATTGAAAAGTCGAGCAGGGAAACCACAACTTTGCCTTTGAGTCTCGCAGGGTCTTCTAGCACCTCGCTGAGCTGCATCGTACGAATCTGCAAGGCAGATTCGCGAATGATGAGTTTACCCGCAAGCGTCTGTGCTGTTGGATCAGGTTGGTTGGGTAGCAGAACGATGATACTAGGCACGGCCGAAGCCTCCTGAAGAGGGTCAAACCGGCGGATTTGGAAGCACATGTCGGTATTCTTGCCCTCGTCACCATACCTGTGCAGGAGCACCTGTCCCTGGAAAGGCTTTTCTTTGATGTGGCGGTAGCTTTCGGCCATATAACCAGGCTTCTTGAGATGAGAACAAAGGGATGGAATGTCGACGCCGTTTTCGGTGCAGACCAGGATCAGGTGGTATTCAGGCAATCGCTCGGAGCCATCCACTGATCTCTTTTCCACAAACGCTTCCGCTGAAGTTCCCTCCACATGAGAAACAATATCCAGTGTGTTCTCATCCGGGTGGACTTGAGCCACACTGTACCGAGAAAACCATGGCCTTTGGCCTGGGCCATGGACCAAAGCGTTGATGAGTTTCTTTGCAGTAAGCCAACTACCTCCAACCTGAAGAATGGAGAGACCAGGGTACTTATATGCAAGACACATGACAAAAACGTCGAGGTTGACAGTCTTGCCAAATGTGACATCTTCTTGCCAGATGATCTGAGTGCACAGATTGCGATGGTTCGGGAGGAATCCACCTGCGCCAGGAGAGGGGTTGGAGAGTCCAGTGAAGTGAAGACCGTTGATGACGACAGACGGTTGTTTCCATCCGCATTGTGCCATCGCAATGTCTGCGTTGGCATCTCGAATACCAGTCCGGGCTGCAGTTGCGTATCCAGTAAACTCGTCCCCTATTTTACGGGAGATGTTTGCCGACACGAATATGCTTTTGATAAAAGTCGGTACCATCGGCTCGTTATCAATGGCGAAAAGGGTCTGGAACATCGAGTCCAGAGTAGCAGGATGAATGAGATGGTCATATTCGAACTTGGCGGGCATCTTCGACTTGGTATCAGGCACACGAACCTTGCCAACGCAAGCATTGCTGCCCTTGGATAGCTGTGTGATGTTCTGGAAGGAGGAGCCATAATTCATACCGACAATGTCGAGAAGTTCGTAGAGCTGTCGAGGTACAAGCGGCTCCTTGCAGACAGCCTGAAGGGACTCGAACCGAGTCTGATGCTGGCGAAAGCTGGCCTTCCAGTCCCCTTGCTTGTACCGTGCCTGGATGGTGCCAGTGGCATTCTGTTCCCAAGAAGCGTCAAGTTGTTTTGAGTAAATGCAAAATTCGAAAATTCCGCTCGCTTTATCGGCGGAGGCAGGTGCAGCATGCTTGAAATTCATGGCCATTTCCAATCCGTGTGCGGTACTTGGGATAATCATGGCCTTATCGATGCGCATGTTAGTGATTTCGTAGCCAAGAAGGTTTTCCTTGTCCTTGGTCAATTGACAGACACCCTGGAGAGCCATGGTGACCATGCCAGCGGCAGGGTAGATGATGGTCTTTTGCACCTGATGGTCTTGAATCCAGGGGTTTTCTGAGACACGAAGGAACCCGCGCCATCGAGGCTCAAAAGAGATGGCATCAGCAGTAGGAGCGCCGATGAGGTCTTGTCGCGGGAACTCCCTGAACCGATTCGCTCGGCCAAGATGCGACTCGTGCCAGTACGTCTTGGTGTGGTTCCATGGGTATGGCGGGAGATCAGCCAAACACTTGAGCGGTACATGGTATGACCCCCGAGAAACAACCTTTCTCATGCTGATCGGGAACCCACGATCCCAAAGCTCGCCGATGGTCTGCAGAAGTGAAATTGCACCGTGAGACTTGCGCTCCAGAGCAGAATGATATGTCGGCAAGACCTTGGTGTCCATACCCGACATGATGTCCATAGTTGGTGAACGCAATGCTGCGGAAGGACTCAACTCAATGATCATATCAGGACGCTCCTCTGTGGGAAGGGTCATCATTGAGTACATGGCGCTCACAAAGTGAACAGGTGAGACCATGTTCAAGGCCCAATAGTTTTTGTCGAGATTACTGCCATCAACAGGCGCTCCAGTAACCGTTGAGAACATCGTGACTGTGTTGAGGTGCTTGCGTGGTGTGATAAGTCCTAGGGCAGCTTTGTACTCATTTTCGACCAGCAGCATGTGCGAGGAATGATAAGCAACCTTGACAGGAAGTACACGGCAAAATACATTTCTCGCTGTGAAGTCGTTGTAGGCACGCTCGATGTTCTCTCTCCTACCGGAAAGTGTTGTAGAACGAGGGCTATTGATGCAAGCGATCTCGCAGATGTAGGAGCTGATTTTGAAGTGAGCCTTGACCTCAAGCAAGGAAGCTCCAACTACCATCATGGAGCCTTGGAGCTCGGGTGCCTTGAGAATGATTGACGAAGCAGCTACGCCGCGGTAGTATGCAACTTCCCAAGCAGCTTCTCTTGTGAGAGCCCCAGACGCGAACGCTGCCGCAACTTCTCCAGAAGAGTGTCCCACGACGTAATTTGGGGTAACAAGGAAAGCGTCAAGAAGGTCGACGAGTGCGATCTGCACCGCGGTGGTTGCCGGCTGCGAGATTCTAGGGTCGGATATGCGAGATTCGCTTGGGTCCTTGAGAATCTCCTTCAGGAGGTCGAAGGGGCTTCCGAGAGTCTGTTTCATGTATGAAGAGGCTGCCTCCAGGCTATCACGAAAAGCCTCGAATGGCAACAGGTCTTTTCCCATCTGCGCAAACTGCGCACCCTGACCAGAGAAGAGGAAGCAAATCCTGGGTTGCTTCTTCTTGGAAGTTCGCTTAATCTGATCATCATCAACAAGTTGAAGTTTGTCAATAAGATCCTGTCGGGATTTGGCAACGACGGTGTGCTTCCACTCAAAATTTGATCGACGGGAACCTAATGTGTAGGCATAGTTGTAAAGAAATTCAGTCTCGTTTCCCTTCACTGATTGGAGGTAAGGGAGATGGGATTCGATGACCCGACGAACACCAGACTTTTCGTGGGATGAGAAACAAAACAGTTGAGGTTCAAATGGTGCAGTGTGTTGCCCAGATTTGGCCAAGTTGGTAACTTCGAGTGAGCTGTGGTTTCCCCTTAGTCCACGAGCAGATAAGTATCGAGGAGCTTCATCCATGATAACATGTGCATTGGTACCACCGAAGCCGAAGCAGTTGACGCTGACACGTCGCAAGCCAGGAAGAGGCCAGTCAAGTACCTTTGTAGGAACCTGGGGCGGGTCAGTAGTTACTCCTTATGTAGAATAGAGGTTTGCAATCATGTACCTTGACCTTCCAGCTTTCAAAGTCGATGTTGGGATTGGCCTTTTCGAAATTGATGTTGGGGGGGATTTTGCCATGTTCCAGAGTCAGAACGCCCTTGATCAATCCAGCAACGCCAGCAGCACCTTCAAGATGGCCAATGTTTGGCTTGAGCGAGCCAACAACAACAGGATTGTCGACCGTGCGAACAGAGCCCAGCGACTCAGAAATAGCTTTGAGCTCTCGCCAATCTCCTGCTTGTGTTCCCGTGCCATGACACTCGACGTAAGCGGTCTGATTAAAATCAAGCCCAGCCGTCTTGTAGATTGAGCAAATGTTTGCAACCTGAGCCTCCTTGCTGGGGAGCGTGATGCCTATGAGATATTAGCAAACGAGAGAGGACAAAGTTGCAGACTTGAGGTACCTGTGGTATGGCCGTCTTGATTAACACTGGTAGCTCGAATGACAGCCCGAATGGTGTCGTTGTCACGCAGAGCATCTGAAAGACGCTTGAGAATGACAACACCAATGCCTTCGCCTCTACCGTAACCATTCGCACGGGAATCAAAAGTGAAGCATTTGCCGTCGGGGCTGAGAAAATTCAGTGCAGTCATGGGCATAATGGTATTGGGGGTGAGGATCATGCCAGCACCAGCAGCAATAGCCTTGTATCAAGTCAGCACTCGTCAAACAGGCCACGCAGACTGAGTAGATAGCCTTACCAGCGAGGATTCCCCAGATCGAAGGCTCTGCGCGGCAAGGTGTACCGAAACCAGACTGCCACTGCAGCCAGTATCGATGGTCATGCTGGGACCGTGCAAGTTGAAAAAGTAAGAGATACGGTTCGCCATGATGGCTATGCCATTTCCGGTGGCAGCATACTGAGGCTGCCAATCTGGGTCACGCAAGCAGACCTGCTCGTAGTCTGCAAGGTGTTAGGTGGTGCTCAAGTACGAGGCCAACGAACAACGGCTTACCCTTGACGAAAGAACCGACATACACTGCGGTGTCGCTGCCGTCAATGTCTTCTTTTCGAATGCCAGCTATGATCCTCATGTCAGTCTTTACCTAGTCAATCACGATTGATTGCATCGTTACGTACCATTTTCGAGGGCTTCATAAGAGGCCTCAAGGAGAATTCTCTGCTGAGGATCGATTGCCTTGGCATCTTCTGCTGCAACGGAGAAGAACTACAGGCGAGAGAGTAGGTCAGACGAGTAGTTACACAAAGACTCGCGAGATGGAAGCGAAGGCTTACCGGAGCATCAAAAGCGGCAAAATTACTCTTCAAAAAGTGAGCTCCGCGGAAGGAGATCTAGATACAACATGAGACAACATAGTATGGTCGACGGATGACTGCGAACTTACGCTACCCTGACGATCTCCACCAGGGTGATAGTAGCCATCAATGTTGAGGCGATCCTTGGGAAACTCGGACCATTGGGATTCACCTCGCTCCAAGACTCTCCATAGCTCCTCAGGGGAGGAAGCGTCACCTGGGAAGCGAAGACCGATGCCGACGACGGCGATGTCGTCCATCTTTGCCGCACCAGGTGAATTGTTGGTTTAGCAGTGATGGGATTTCTTGTTTGCTCAGGTTCGGATGGATTTTCGAGGTTGGTTCGGATGAAGGTTAGGAGAGAGGGTGAAGGTGAAGGTGAAGGAAGGGGAGTCGAGGGTGGAAGGAGGAGAAAGTTTTTGCGTTTGACTATGCAGATATATAAACAGCAGCTGGGCCAGACGATAATTCACTGCCCTGAAGAAATGACCCAGTGACGCTTTGCCAGTGTTGACAGCCGGCAAGGAGTGTTAAGATTCAATGGGTTGCAGCTGACGGACGGCCGTTGCCAGTTGCATACTAGTAACAAGGCAAGGTAGGTAAGCGCGCATATGAGCGCATGATGCTTGGGTGCTTGAGGAAAGACGAATAAAAGGATCAAGAGAAAGCGATTGCCAAACAAGTTTTCCAATCTCAAGTGCACCTAGTGTCGTTGAAAGAGACGGGAGTTATACGTCTTCTTTTTCTTACAGCTCTCCCTTGTTGACCATGTTTCCCATCTTCAAGTTTCTTTCAAGACCATCACTAGATGATCTGCAAATCTGACTCAGGCCCGCTTTCAAACGCATAGCTACCTACCTAAAATAAGCATATGACCTTGGTGAGCCAATGGCTTAGGACTAGAGCTGACATCCATTGCCCCCCTCATCGTCAACATCTGGACCGTCAGTCCCACGTCCGATGCCCTTGTCGACTTGACAAGCCAGTACTGTAAGAGCGAGAATAGACATGGGTCCCGGATAACACGACCCGTTTATCGCAATAGCCTACTATATCTAGCTCTGGTCTGCAGGTGACCCCGGCTCTTCGCGTTTGTGCAGGATCGATCCTCTGGACCTTCGTATTGCATTCAGTGCCGACAATGGGCAGGGGCGCAGGATGCCGATTGGATACTAGTACCTTAAGAAGCTGTAAGTGAGAGACAGGAATAGAAGCTCGATTCTTTACTGAAAGCCGAAGGCCGTCAAATGGCGGTCGAGTGGAAGTCGTACGTGCACTCAAGATACCGTCTTTACTTAGAGCCGCACCTACGGCAACGTGCTTGAAAGGCTTTGCCACAACGCTAAACAACAGGAGTTACCAACCCTGCAATGTGTGTGTGGCGGAGCCTTTATGTTGATACCCGATTTGAAGCACTTGCTTATCAGATAGCTCAAGGTAAGCACATTAGTCCAAAGTTAGTCTTGGTCTCAATGGAACGTACCTGGAAGCAGCTTAGATGCAGTGACAAAGGACGTCCACCGATCGGGAGCTCATGCGTTGCAGACAAGGCGCCAACATCCATGCTGCTCATGACAAAAGGCGCAGCTGCTCTCCGCGGCTTGCATGAAAGCGGCCAAAGGCACGCTTACAAAGAGGATACAACCCATCATCAATGCATCAGACATGAGCACTCCGGGGAACCTTGGTAGGATCACTGCACCAGATGTCCAGTTGGCTGTACCATTGGGTTGAGTTGGCTGATCCTTCAAGACATGTGTAAAACTATTCAACCGAAGGTGTGACAATATCTAATGAAAAGGGGTGGCCTTGCGAAACCGAGGTCGCCTCTAACGTCGCAAGAAGTAAGTTGCCTGACTTGGCGTTGGACTTGAACGGAGAACTATAATATCATTTCTTTATGGGATCTTTCGAGATCGAGTCTGCTGGCTCTAGAACAAACGTCTTTGGTTGCCGGCTGGCAGTGTTTAGTGACTGGTTGGCTCGGCATAGACAAGACACGCGGATAGTGGCAGATCACCGAAGTGACGACCTTGATTGGTGAGGCAAAGTGTGGATAGCAACAAACGGCATCCTTCAGAGGATCGTTAGCTTGCTGCAAGGTTTCGGCGGTAAGCAAAGTCTAACCGTGTGTGTCGTGAGCGAGGAGAGCCTTGTAAAAGTAGTCAACTCAGCGAGGCCGGAAGCAGATCCTGATGATCTGAGCCCCCCGGACCGGCGTCCATTGCCTTGGCCAATAGATGATCAATTGCTGGTACCTAGTTGCTTGCATGCACTAGTTAACGCCTGAGCGGGACGAGCCGCTGCGAGATGATGTTGCCAAGCAGCATTGGACAGGACCAACAATTCTTCAACGGAACGCCACGGCAGACGCGGGTAATGAGCCGTGTTGTGACGAACGAATCATCAACAGCCGTAATTAGCGACGGGAAAGCCGGGGATGAATGCCGTCCCGAAATAGGAACCGCGTGAAGTCGGATGACCCGATCCAGAGGAGCCTTGTGCAATAGGCTATTGTGTTCATCCCGGAGTACACAAAATGCCGGGCTCGAGGTGGAGTGGGTGAGGCCGCTTAGAGATTTCAAGGTCACGTGGGTCCTTGTTATCCACCTCACCCACCCTATAGCCCCACGTTCAGTGTTGGTCCATTCATCTCCAAGTGGAACTAATCAGCCGAGCTGAATCTCTTTGGAACATTCTCTTGACCATTATCATCGTCATTCTCCATAATCGACTCAGAATGTGGCAACTGTGGCGGGACATGGTCACACGTAGGTAACACCAGGCGACGACCGCGAAGGATTTGGTATCAACAGGCGCCTCAAGATGGGTCCTACCATTGTACATAGTCATCTTGGCCAACAAGATGACTCGGCATGCCATCTATGGACTTGTCTCTCTCATCACCCTCAGCTTTAGCTCCTCGTTCAATGAGACTGTCGTACGCTCGTACACGCTAATGTAGTCATCGATTCTAGAGTTGACCATTAGCGATGGTGGACTAGGGCCTAAAGCTTGCGATCTAGCATTCTTTAAGCACGAGATTTAGCTTGTGGGAATATCTCGCAATTGATTCCAAGTTTAGTTTCTCCCATTACAGTACGGTTAGGGCCAGGACACGCAGAGGCTGGAATCGTTTCCTCCAGTCTGCGCCCAGCCCCGAAGAGTGAGCCATGTGTTACCAACACACAGGCGGGACCATACAGTGTTGCCGAGGATTGTCGCTTGAGCCAGTAGACAACCGTTCAACAGGCCATGATAGCTTGAACTAACGGTTTTTCTGACTCGTGAGCTGAGAGCGCACTCGGTCTACGTAGTTAGAGCACAGGCCTGGGTCGGGACTCAATCAATGTTGCCGGCTCGTCAAGTCTCGTCTGTGCCAGACACTCAACACCAAAGTTACGCCCGCATCGAGACTCTACATACAGGTATCACGAACTTGTTGGTCATAGACAACCCCGTCTCACTTGGGAACCATGTCGTGGGTAATACAGCACCCGTCATAGTCTTTACTCCTCGACGCGTAACACTGTAAGAGAAGATCTCATCTTGCTCTAGACCCCCTGACTAACCGCTTGGACAATAGATGCGAAGGATCTTTTACTGAGTGGCTCTTCGCTTGTAATTGTGTAACTGCTGAGAGCGGCATGTCTCAAATACTTATTCGATCCTTCGCCCTGCCCGGCAAGACAGTTACTGACTGCCTTGTCTGGCAACTTGTCTCAGAGGAATCATGTTCATTGTGCAGCTGCATTGTTCCTGCGCTCGTCACCTCTCAGGACCGATATCCTACTGTTTGATATGATAAGAGGACATCCTTTCCACTTTAGCAAAATTGGAATTCGGTTCATTTCGCAGTTCTGTTCAATATCGGCTTTCCGTCCTCATCTTGGCTTCCAAGTACCTTCCTTGCACTCGTTGGGCCCTCGCTCGACAGTAGCGACTTCTGCCACCCAAAATCTACCTTACCCAGCAAACCTCTCATCAGCCCTATCTCTGTTCCTTCGCCTACTTATATAGTCGAGTTTCTACTCCCGTCATCACCACTTGATAACATACAGCACCAGCCTGTACGCGACATCAACACATCGTTCAGGAACCGAAACGGCCGTTGTCAAATTCTCGAGATAAGAATGCCAAATGATTATCGGGTGTCGCTCTCCTACCCGAACCCATCCCTGGGTCAGATGGCAATCTTGGAGGGACATGGAGATGAGAATGCCCAGTCTTCAACGACAGTCTCTGGGATACGCAAACATGCCGTGAGCGGGCCTCGTCAGGTGGTTCTCGTACTATGGTAAGAGACAGAGAACTCTAGCAAGGAGCCCTTACTGACCTTCTAGTTTGCTCACTGGGTTGTTGTTTTCAAGTCTCGACACATCCATCGTTTCAACCTCACTCGTCACCATATCGCACGACTTGAACGACTTTATCAACGCGCCGTGGATTGTCCTAGCATACCTTCTGACGTACATGGGTAGGTCCCATTGAGGGCTTTGACCACCAAGAAAGCGTCTGACAACTGTTCCAGGCTTTGCCGTTTGTGTTTCGAAGCTCAGCGACATCTATGGGCGGCGGAACATGCTCGTGGTGTCGTGGGTTTTCTTCGTCGGGTTCTCGCAAGGCTGCGGATCAGCTACAAGTATGACAGCTTTGTGCGTAGCCTGTTTCGTTGTGTTGTCTTGTCATAAGCTGACCAAGCCAAGAATTGTTTGTCGTGCTTTTCAAGGCATGGGGGCATCTGGTCTGTACAGCTTGACACAGATCGGCCTCGTGGAAGTTGGACCCTCGCATCGCCCCAGCTTGATTGGAGCCATGGTCGGAGCGACTCTTGCAGTAGCATTTGTGCTCGGTCCTATCATTGGCGGTGCTGTTTCTCAGCTTTCGGACTGGCGATGGCTGTTCAACATGAAGTAGGTCACCCAAAGCAACACGAGATGGCTTACCTGACCGTTCTAGCATCCCCTTCGGCCTGGTGATAATTCTGGCTATCACGAACCTCTGGCCACACGAAGAAGTGGCCCACTTCTTCTCTTGGAAGGCCTTCACACGCATTGACTTTATCGGCAGTGCGACACTTCTTTGTAGCTCGGGATTTCTGGTGTTTGCGGTTCAACAAGCTGGGTCACAGACGTTTGCATGGGGAAGCCCAGAGATCGTCTCAGCCCTGGCCATCTCTGGTGTCAGCTGGTGCGTGTTTGTGTGGTGGGAAGTGTTCCTGGAGACGAAGCAACGTCTTCGCGTTGAACCCATCTTCCCTATCCGGTTGATGCTGCGAAGAGTGTACTCTGCAGGACTTCTGTGAGTCCATGTTTGGCCACCTTTGCCACGATTTTGCTGACTTTAGTGGAGCGTTACCATGTTTACCGGTTTTCCCTATATTGCATTGTCAATCGTGATCCCCGAACGATTTCAAATTGTGAATCGCGAAGGAGTGCTCATGGCCGGACTGCATATCCTACCCCTACTTGGTGCTTGTGCGATAGGATCGTTCCTCGGCGGCGCAATATCCAGCAGGAGGAACAACACCTCCTTCACTCTTCTTGGCGCATCGTGTCTCCAGCTACTCGGCGTTGGGTTGATGTCGACCCTGACAGAACCTGACGCCATGGTCAAAGCCCAGTACGCCTTTCAGGCCATTTTTGGACTGGGAGTCGGTCTGTCATTCTCGGCAGCCACTATCATGACGAGCATTCTTGCAGCGGAGCGCAGTGAGCTCGCTTCTGCACAAGGCGCTGTAGCGCAGGCTCGAGTCCTGGGGGGCTGTATTGGCCTCTCGGTTTGCACAGTTATCTTCAACGCCCACGTCAATCGGCATCTCCAGACACATCTGACATCGACACAACTTGACAGCCTTCACCGTTCACCACTTACCAGTCTGCATCTTCCGATAGATCTTCAGGACTTGATCAAGCAAGTGTACTCCGATGCTTTTGCTGAAGAGATCAAAGTCATGATGCTTGTCTGTGCTGTCATGGTGGTGGTGTCTATTTTCACCCTGGAACGACGCCCTGCTCCTCTCGAGAGGTTGACGGCGTTCCCAAAAGACGAACTGTCTTGCAGGCGAGGCAGCGATTCTGCAACGGAGATGACTGATATTACCAGTGTCGATCGTTCTGTTTAGTCTTTGCACCATTTTTCTCACAAGATGCAACTAGGGCTCTCTTTATGAAGTTTACTTTGGCTCGGCATGGGCGGTGTTGAGAGCATATTCTGGCGTTTATACATGTTTTTACTAACGACACCAAGACTCGCAGTACTTGGGTGCTTTGACGGGGTGCTTCGTATGGGATTACTATGGGCGCATGTATGGAAATGTCATAGGCGTTAGATTCGATCAGAGTTATTCATGTTGGGGAGTACAATTACTTGTTATGTTTGAGCCTTTCCCTATCCCAAGTATCACTTTGAATTGCTTTGATTCACGATAGATCCATTAAGGGGTCTTACTACCCGAGCTTTGACTTGCGTTAGCATTTGCCTCCTTGCGGCAACTGTCAAACCACACATATGGAGCCAAGTGGTGCTCACGAGGATGGCAGAGATTATTCAAGATCAGATGAGTTCGTGGATTCGTACGCTGTCTTGATTCAGGGCAAGTCGAGCCAGAGAGGCCACTCAAGTCTGTACGCCTTTACTGCCCCCTGACAAAGAGACATGCCACCTCTCGGATGTCACTACTGCGCTCTGATCTGGAACAATACTGCAATCGTACCGAATCTGCTTAGACGTAGAAGAGAGACGGTGGCTGCGAGTGTGCGACAGGCCTGTCTCGCGCTGGTAAAGCCGGCGAATGAGGAGATCCCGCGAAAGAAAGACCTTGGATGCGAGTCGCAATAAACTTGAGACGACGGGGTCTCGCATATTATGTTTTTGTAGCAGAGCCGAGTAGAGTAGTAGCTGGACGGTATCATACAATGCGGCTCTGAAGGGAGCATCTTGACCTGTCACCTGTCGGTGAGGACGTTGTGCGACAACACCGCTGCCGTTTACAGGGTGCTGGCATCCAGTAGCGAGAAATATGCAAGTTAGATGTGGCGGTACAAATGCTAGATGCGTGGTATGGGATCTGTTTCTCTTAGCTTGGCTGCGTAGGTTTGTTTGGCAAGGCCCAGGAGGTCAAGATTCGGTATAGTCAATATGCCTTGATTTGAGTGAACTACGTATCAGCTACACCCACATCTATCACCGCAGACCGGCAAATCTCTCTCGCCAATGCCCATTAGTCATCCCGAAGCTTTGAAAGACACCAACTCACGACCTCGGAGGCTCTTTTACCGCTGCCGCTTACACCTGTGCTCGATCCGCAAACATGGCCAAGCTGCAACGCCTTCGTCCTCGAAGTCTCCATCAACAGCCAGTCAGCCAGACACCTCACCCCCCCTCCAGAGATACCCAGACTTGGTCTTTGACGTGCATCTAGACGTCGGTGTTCCTGCTGCGCAGTGAGTACGTTCACGAAGTCAGCGGCGCTCTGGTCGAGGACCGCTGCTGCAAGACTTTCTACGGCCTGATGGCGCCCGCGGCACGATCAACGATGGGCGAGACGCGGACTTGAGGTCTGTGGACTCGGGAGAAGCAAGCGGCTTGGGAAACAAAAGGTGGTGCTGCGCTATCTTGAAGCGGAAGCCTTGTCATGATATAAATTTTGTTTGTTGGGTTCTTGGTTTTGTTTTCTTCTTGGTAATCTCTTATATGTTTTCCCCTTTCCAGGGAGTGGTTTAGGCGTTATCGACGCCGCCGACGGCCTGGGGCTTGAAGTAGACCGTCAGGACACCCTCCACGGGCAGCGACGACTTGACAAAGGTCTTGAGCTCGTCGTGGGCCTTGCAGTCGTCGTCGTAGTACTTCATGTCCTCCATGCTGGCAAACTCCGTCTTGGACACGAACGTGTAGCCTTGAGACCGGGCATCCTCATCCGCAGCACCGACAACCATGGACAGGATGTAGGGCTTACCGTCCTACGGGGCAGCTTAGGTCAGTAAAGGTGCGAGAGGCATAGTCCCGGGTATCGCCCACCTTTTGCTGGGCGGCGCTGAGCTTGTGGTACTGGTCCAGCAGCTTGGCCTGGTCATCCTTGCCAGGCAACTTGAACATGGTGATTCGGTGCACACGGTTCGCCATCTTGACGGAGACTCTCTGGGTAAACGATCTCGGTCTAGTTCCGAAGGTCGGCGGCGGAGGGCGTACTAGTCGTTCAGGACGAGGACGACTTGGTCTAGCGATTGCCGGTCGAAGTTGAGCGGCAAGCCTCGGGTTCATATAGACGCTCGCTTTCAAAAGGGGGCAAGGATGGTTATCGACTATCAGGGGGATCAAGTCGACGGGAGGTTTGAAATCGGCTCGTCCATGTCTTTGTCATCCTTCCCATCGCGGGGAGAAACCCCGCCCCCACTTCCTCGGCCCTGACAGGCCCCACCACAGCTAAAACGTTCCAAACAATAGTCGAGGAATTGTTAGCTCCACGCTTCAACAGTCCCAGCTTCAAAGCTCCCAAGCTCGGGGTCAAGGGCCGAAGGAGCCGGCCGTAGATGGAATCCCGGGCATTTGGCGGAACAAAAGGACAATCAATGTCTGCAACTCTGGGCTCATGCTAATCTAGTAGACGGAACTAATGTTAGAGCTCTACATACAACTTCCTCTCTGGGGCTTACCATAGTCGTCCCCTTAAAGTCTTGTCTAGGATACTAGGATACCAGGATACCCCAGAATTGCCCCAGATAAGCCCACCTGGTCCATATCCATGTCGCCTCGCTCACGGATCCCCGGCGGCTTTTGATTCTTCCTCCAATCGAATCCATCCTTCACGACCAGGCGTAAAACTGCCCCTGTTCCATCACAACCTCCCTCTCCTCGCCCCCCTTCCATCGAAGGCATGGTACCATCTCCAACCTCTCCTCGACATTGTAGTTCAGTGTGTACTTGTGCTCGGATGCCAGGATGTCAGCTGCGAGCTCGGTTTGCTCAGTCGACTCCCAGACCACCACCTCTCGCAGCCCACGCTTTGCTGCCTCGTACACGGCCATCTCCAGCAGCGGCGCAATAACATGTTGAAAGTCATCATAGCGTGCCACAAACAGACGTCCGATGCACAGTTGACGCTTCTTGTAGTCATGAACCCACCACGCCCATGCTGGCCGTTCCCGTTGGCTAATAGCCCCATATGTCTCGCCTTGCGTCAAGCCATGGCTCAGGTATTGGCTGTAGAGCTTGGACCGGATGAGATGCCATCTGGTCAAGGGGTCGGTCGGTAGAATCTGAACGTGCGTCTTGCGGTCTCGATGGGCCGAGAGGCGGAGCTTGCTGATGTTGACGTCCGAGGCTGAAAACTCGAATACGTCCTTGAACTGGAGAGACACGCAGTCGTCCGGGCCCGAGAGTTGACGTGGGTCGGTGAGTTTGAAGTCATCAAGCATGATGCGCAACTGCTTCGCCCGAAGTGGCTTCCAGCCCAGCTCTCGATACATGTCCAGGTACCCGTTTCCGTAGAGGACCGTGAACTCGACTTCGGAACAGTTCTCGTCCAAATGCTCCTGTAGCTTCTTGAGAAGCATCCTGGCCATGCCGCGCATACGGTATTCGGGATGGGTGCACAATTCGGATATCACGACGGCCTTAGTAGGTCGTGTGCCCCGACCAACAGTCGTAATGGCACCCCGCATGTAGGTCGCGCAGCTCGAGACGACGGCCTGTGGGTTGTCCGGCATCCGAAGAATCCAGTATGCAACACTCTTCTCGTTGGACTCGGTACTGGCTAGCTTGTGCTGGACATCGAGGTAAGCGGGCGTCGAGAGCGGCGCAGCCCAGACCTGGGCGTTGTTCTCGTAGTGGGTGGTAATGCGTTCATCCTTGATACGCTCAAAGACAAGGTCCTCTGGTTTCAAGTCTCCCACCGGCTTCTTGTCCTTGAACGTGACCGGCGCATCTACCTCTTTGGTGACCATGGCGATGAGGTGATGTCTTCAAGCCGTGGGGTAGTGATGACGGGGGAAATAGGAAGAGCGGCTGACAGATATGCTTGATTGATGCACTTAAACCGAGCCAAAGAATTGATAACAAAACGTTGTGAAATCGATAGCTCGAATCGGAGATTTGGGGGGAAGAAGTCAAGACAGGTAGCTCAGTGGCAGAAAGAAGACGGACAAGAATCGCGTTGCCTCTGGCAGTAGCAGGTACGTGTTGGCTTCTGCAAACTGCCTCCAAACGAAGTTGTTGCACTGCCCAAGCAGAGATCTCGACAGCTGCTGGTTAATACCAAACGAGACAAAGGTTAGGCGTGAGGAAATAATGTAAACGTGCTTACGTTTAATCGTAAAAGCAATATTATCACCAGATGATTGCTTTATTGGAAATAACAAACATAAACTCCAGATCCTTCAATCAGTCAACATTCGCCCCTCTTTGTTTAGTATGTCCTCGGCGACCTTCATGTCGTGATATCCCATTCACTCCAATATGTTTCCCTTTTCCACCCCCCAACTCCTTTCGCTAATATCAAAACAAACAAGTTCCAAAGCTTTTATACCAAATGCAGACAGCATAAGAAAAAGAAAAAGAATAGAAAGGCAATGCGTTCAGACTACCAACGTTCTTACGTCGCGTCCGAAGTCATATGGCTACTAAAGCCCGACTCCAACTCGGCAAGATGTCGGCACAAACTCTCAACAAACGGAGGCATTGGCTCGTTTGTTACCGGAAAGTTCTGTCTGAAGATATGCCTGGCAAGTGATAAGGCTGCTCCATGATTCGACAAAGGCTCTATCTGAGGGCGCAACCCTCCAGGAAGTGCCAGTACTGGTTTGCCTTGGCCAAGCTCCAGGAATATTCTCGACTTCCCTGTCTCCTGTTCATTGAGCGACACGTAGTCATCCTCAATCCCTTGATGGCCGTTTATCGATCGTGTGGACGAAGTAATGCCGAATGCCCATAGCGTGAGACCAGCAAAATAAACGGCCATGGCATTAAAGCCCCGCAGAGTGGTCGCTTTGCAGTCCTCTGCGTGCCGGAGCACCTGTCCAGCATGCCACACAGCGTGGTGAGATCCCGATTCCAGACACCAGGCATCCTCCAGAAGCTGAGCCGCTCTCTGTGACTCTTCCTCCCCGTTTCGACCCGCGAGCCGTTGTAGATCGTCAAGTGAAATATGAAGGATCATCATAAACAACTCGGATATCAGCACGAGCTCGGGGCCAAACACTCTCATCTCCTGTACACGGTTCGAGAATCTAACAAGACCACTATAGAGTTCTTGATACAAGGCCTTGGTCCATGCAGGAGGATCGTGGGTGTGTTGGCTCGAAGATCCGTAATCGCGGAATCTGACTGCATCGCGATAGCTCCAAATCTGACCCCACAAACCATAAAGGGCGACCATACAACAGAGCTCAATATCAATCCAATCATTGGGTTCGTCAATGAAGGATATGGGGTCTCTCACGTTCGAAAGCTGCGGGATACTGCTCGTAGATAGGGGTTTCTTTGTTAAATGAAGCTCCCACCACTCTTGTGGACTGTTGCTCTTCCAAAGATCACAGGAGGCCGGAAGAGCAAAACAAAGTTCGCTGTACGCCATGACTGGACTCTTCCACAGTTCAATTGATGATTGTATCTCATGCAGGAACATGCGGATGATCAACCTAACATCGGTCAGCGACTCCTGAGCTCCTTCGAAGATTGCACTCAAACCTTTTGTAAGACTCAAGCATGATAAACTGCCGCCACCTCGAGTCTAGGACATCAGCAGAGTCGCTCAGATTCGGCATATGAAGATTTTCATCCGAGGAGAAACACGTTTTTCCAGTCCTTCGGAGTAGCTTCTTATTGTTAGCCTACTGAAAGACATTATGCTCGAACTGGACTTGCCGTTAACAGCTGCGGTGCAAAAGCCTCGGACATCTCCATCTGGCGATTGAATCCGCTCCATTGCCCGATTTCCAAATGAATCATAGAGGCCTGAAGCAGCATCAAATCTCTAGCCGCTGATTCATAGAACTCCATCTGTTTTGTGTCAGCTGGTTGACCGCTTGTAGCCCAACTGATAGCCGCTCAGGGAACGATGCACAAATCATGCTAGAAATAAAAAGTCAGGAACTTACCCGGCTAAGAATGGCATTTCTCGGGACTTGGTCAAGAGCAAGGCCAAATTGCCATACGGCTGGAGTTGAGATATGAGTAGCCCCACTTGAAACAACAGCAGCGAGAAGCTCTGGGCTAGTGATGGAGGGGTCGAAAGAGGCATTGTGAAGGAAAGCATCCCGCCTGTGATCTTCCTGGGTGAAATAGGTCTCATGCAGGTGGCTCAGAAGCTCAGCAGAGGGAAATGTTGGGACTCGGTGAGTATTGGGGTTGTGGGCGAGGACCATAGCAAAGAGCCGGTCGCGCATAAAAGATGTGATCTTCTTGGAACCCAATGTTGAGGCCTCTGCTTGGGGATTGG
Organism: Fusarium cicatricum; assembly: GCA_021730345.1. Classification (NCBI taxonomy): domain Eukaryota; kingdom Fungi; phylum Ascomycota; class Sordariomycetes; order Hypocreales; family Nectriaceae; genus Fusarium; species Fusarium cicatricum. Next base: position 5,529 of record JAJODA010000205.1, on the reverse strand, counting down.
TATTCGGTTCGAGTACCCATGGTGAGTTTCCAAGAACTGCATCGCCCTGAGCCGCGTCCCGGGCTTGACGTAGTGAACGCTTTACACCATTCGCTTCTGATGACGCAAGATGCACATCGCTTAGGTCCAGATCCCATGAAAGTTCAATGTCTGGAAAGATTTTGCGTATTGGCGTAAAGTACAACGACTCTTCTGGTGTGCCTTCCACGCTCACTGCCCCAAGATATGACGAGCCTGCAAATCCGGCCGCAGCATCAATTGACTGGCTCTGATGCGTAGCAGCGGACTGGGAGAGAGCAAAAGCAGCGTCCCCAGCCGTGAAGACCTGACTATCGTGGCCTATGGTCGAAGCGACCATTGAGCTGTCAGAGGGCGACATGCCAGCTTGCGACTCCGAGGTTCGATATTGATTCCCACGCCTCGTCGGCATCTGGCATGTCAAACTTTTGCTGCGACAGCGACTGCACGGTTTCTGATCTTCGCATTTCGCCTTGGAGGCGGCGCAATTGAGACACGCCTCGGCAGCACGGTCGCTTCTTCGAATGAACGGGCGGTCCTTTGAGGCGCCATCTCGATCGTGTGTGATCTCGTGCCGCGTTAGAAGGTCGGCTCGGTTGAATCGCTTGGGGCAGCGCGAGCATTGATACGGACGGGCGTTCTCGTGTGACCTCAGGTGTCTCGTCAGGTGGTCGGCTCGCTCGTAGACGCGTCGGCAGATGTGGCAGACATGGGAGGCTGAAGATGCGGAGGCATCAGAGAGTTTGCGCTTCGCCGGTACAGATGATGAAGACCTCCGCGGAGTTTCCTGCTGCAATGCAGGGTCCAGCTGATATATCTGATGCTGCGCAAGTTGCTTCGACGGCGAGGCTGGTGGCAGCGGATGCTGCAATTCATGATGCTCTAGCTGCTGCGGCACCTGAGACCGTTGATGTTGCTCCTGTACGGGTGTCGCCAGCGCAAAGAGCGACGATAGCAGCATATCCGAGCCGGCGGCATCGCAGAGAATGTCGATGCCATTCTGCTCGGCGGCAGCCATCCTGAGCACCGGTGGCTGTCAGACAGGATCGGGTCGTGTCGTACGTTTCTAATTGCAGTCGGACCGAGCACGAGCGAGCTCGGGATGTTGCGCGCAAGAGAGCCAGCGCTCACGAGGGCAAGGGAGCGATCGGAACCAGGGCGTTGAGGGGATCGCGAGACAAGACAAGCCGTCGCAGTTCTCAGGTTCGGAAGAGCGGGGGCGGGGGTTGGTGATTGTGCAGCAAATCACAGAAGAGTAATTTCATCCCGCCCGCTAGTCGACCTGGCCCACTTTCCGGAGCCGGGCCAATTCAACGGCCGGCCGACCCTCGGCCGTTGAAAGGTTTCACTTCAAGGCATGCGGGATGCCGAGGGCCGGAGCCGAATCATCAACGTTCGGTTCACCGCTTCTACCAATTTCCTCATCGACCAAATCAGCGCCTTTCTCAATATCAGTTTTGCAGCACATCATCATGCCTTAGGCAGATGACCCAAAAATAGCTCGGGAATCGCCGAAGCGCGAAGACTCTCCCCGTCAGGGTGGTGAAGTTGATAGTTGACAGCTGACGTGACTCCGTTGGCAGGGGTTATTTCCTCGTGTCTCTGATTCCACACCCACAACCCAATGGATTACAGTATGTACTGCTGGACTGCTCAAATATACCCTAGCAGCCTTGTTGCGTCATAAAAGTGAGTTGTCGAAGATCCTTTGCTTTTGGGCGCAATGCCGAGGGCCTGGAAGCTGACCTCCTCCACCTGAATGTCTCAGAAAACAAGGAGGCACCATGATGCCGTACATTTGAGTGGTGGAGAGGCAATAAGCTAAGTGTCATTCACCAGAGCTTATTGTCATTATTATCTCAACTACATTATTTTGCCTTTCATCCGTCCCAGCATCACTGTCACCCAGCACTTGATGAGGTGAGCCTTGACCACCCTATGCATCCTTTGTCTATTATACATACGACTTTGATAAAGCCATATGTGGACACGGTGACTCATGCGAGTAAATATTCGATGCGCCACATTATCCTGGTAGGGCCAGGTGGTCTTGTAATGGTGCTCGGTAACTAAAGCATCAGCCTCAGCTAGCCCTGTCCATCCATTATTCCTTCTCCAGGACGTGAAACCCAACACTTAACGCAGTGCAGAAACCTCCTGGCGTGTTACCTCGGCAATCCAAACAAGAAGTTCTCAACCACTCCAGGACAGCTGCCAGAAGCATCAGCCACACCAATGCCCTAACCTCTGAGACATTTGTTTGAGGGCGTGACAGGGGGTTCGAATAGCATTGCGCCAATAAGAACACTCAGGCTTGACCGTCAACTTCGTCCACTTGGCTAACTCGAGGTCCTTGGTTTGATCGGAGTGTTTCTGTAATCACTCATCGTTACCTGTCACGTTTTGGCGGTCGTGTTCGATATCCTGCTATTCTTACTCCTTTGCGTGAGAAGAGGCTTTGTGTGGACATAATATGCATGGCCATGCCAAAAGGCCAGTGGGTTGCTGGTCCAGATTGCGGCAGACACTTAGGGCGGATTTGATTTCAGTTGCGTTGAGTTCTTAGCAACTCGTGAAGTATGATGATCTTAAGCTAAAAATGTAAGTTGATTTGTTCGCATATTGTGGTTCAAAGGACTCACTCATCGTCCAATGAGCCTCGTCGACGCAGGGAGTTCCGCAATAACCGCAACAACGGCCGGGAATCACCCAAACCTCTTTGCCAGCCAGTGCACAGGTAGGACATCGTGTGCCCGGAACTTTGTGAGAAATGAAGCCACAGGTCACGGGTTGTGCCATATCTATGCCCGAGCAGGGAGACCCCGGATAGTGAGCGGCATTGCGGTCAAGGGTTAACGACGTGACAAATGATGAAGCTTCTTCTTGGTGGTCATGATCCGGTGTGAGTGGCGAGGGAAGCACCCGAGGATGTTGAGATAGAACCATGATGGCTATTGTCTCTTGCGGAAGTTGAAGAGGTAGTATGAGAACAGGGTGGTTGTAGGTGGACCCAGGGTGGTATATATGCAGTATGAGAAGAGAAGATCAAGGTCAAGAGACAATGTATCAGAAGACTTGAGATGGTCCGAGCTGGTCCAAGATGTGGGGGTTAGATGGGATTTATGGTTTCGCGACGGGAGAGTCGGAGGACGAGCCATTGAGCCAAGTACAACAATACCGCCTAGGAATGCCTTGGGAGGGTCGGGAAGGGCAAGGTCAAGGGGACGAATCACAGAGGACGGAGATCCTCTAGGACACGACAGGTACGGAGTACCCTTGGACAAGGTTGATGTGGGTTACCATGTTCCTTGATGATCGGTAGGTATCCGGCCGGTGGTTCTCGGTGGGCATGCTGGGGCCCGGCGGCGTTGGCGGCAGTATTAGACCTGTCATATCGGCTTCTGCGAGAGAAGCTGTCATTACCTACTAGGGAGCTTGGTGGCGCCGCCCTCGAGGAATACTTGTGGAGCTGAGCTGGACGGTGTCGGGGCTGCTTTGCTTGCGTCTAAGTACTATGGTAGGGTTTTTGGGGGGGGTTTCTTATTGTTCTGGCGGTCTAACGTGCTGTGTTGACCATGACTTTCGGATGACACTATTTTGAGTGACATTGCTTTTTGCCAAGGCGGCCAGTGATGCATGCTGTTGTTGACTGCAGTTGACCCGTATTGTTATCATTGTCGTAGCCGCCTTTGTGGCCTGGAAATAATCAACGCTGTACGTAGTACGCTGTAAGCATCCATAGCTAAGACTTTGTTGAGTGGCGACCTGGAGGGTATGAATACCGGACCGGCTTCTGGCGCTTGATGAGAGGAGAGACGGGGGTGTGCGCGTCTGGCGTTGATGCACAAGAAAAGCAAAGTTGTGACTGCTCGTCTCTCTAGGGTCACCATGACCAAGAGCCCACGAGCCCACGACGCTGACTTGTCCAACGAGGGAATTACTGTATGATCCAGTGGCACGCGCGCTCTGGTGCCGTAAGACTTTTGGGACGAACAAGATTCGGGGCGTTTGTCTGTGCGCTGCTCAGAGCCCGCAAACTTAAAGATGCCAGGGCAGGGATAGAAATTCCCCTAGAGGTGCGATCTGAAAGCCCCCATTTGCCCATAAACCATCCAATGCCCATTATCAACCCCAGGACCTGGAGCATGGCGGGCACCGGGGCACTGGAATGATGGACCCCCGTCTCTCTTCCAGGGGCCCTCCAAGGCACCTCCGCCAGCCCATGGAGCTGCAATCTGCAACCCTCCCTTAGAGCGATCGCCGGCGCATCGGGCTATCTCACCGACGTGCTGGAGTTGACGCGATGATGGGCCTGCATCCACAATTCCACATAGTGCTCCTCAGGCATGAGCTTTATTCTCCACTTGCCAACTCTGTCGGGGGACCTTGTGGTGCTTTGTGCGTCTTTTGATGGACCCGAAAATCGTCGGGATTGAGTGGTGCCGGATGAGAGAGAGCTGCAAGATTGATAGCCTTTCTGGTGTTTATGAAGGGAGCAACGAAATGTGCAATTCGGCCCGTGACGAGAGCCAGTAAAGAGGCGCTTACACTTGTGCAATGCGTCCATGTTCCGCGGCAGGGCTGTCAGTCCTGCAATATTAGGCTAAGGTCGGTCAAATACGAGACTGCACTTTGTCCAGCCGGTGTGGGAGTTGGGGAGCAAAAGAATTGCTGAGCCTCCATGAGCGAGAGTTCAGGATTCAGCTTACTACGTAGTACGTAGTAACATCATGGATGCTTGTCGTCGTTGCCATGGATGGCCTCCCGGTTGGATGGGAGGAGCGCTGCGGTTGGGATTGGCTAGATCTGGCCGGCATCTGAGCCGCCAAGTGCCGCTACGTAGTATGCGCCTGCCCTGCCAGCCATCTGCCATGAGGTGTACGGGCATCCATGGCATGGGATTTAAACAGGCAAGTGCTCCGTACCTCCATTCCGCTATTTCCACCGCCCTACTCCCTATCGCGATGGAAGCCTTACCCATGACAGATTGAATGCCAGGGTTTCATGCGACTACTCGGGGACTTTACTTTTTACAGATGCTTTGATAGTCATGAGAAATCTGACGTCCAAGCCCGTCCATTGGAACGTTTCTTTGTTTCTAGCAGATTGCGTCTACAATATCATATCTCACATGCACTCGTAAAGGGGTTAAGTACCACACCGCGTGACAGCCTCGGCGCCAGAACTCGGTAACTTATTTGCTTGCGAGTTGAAGGATGTTCTTTGCTTTGACAGCGGGTCTCGGCTACGCTTCGTACTTGACGAGATGTAATTACTTACTTGCACAGTCAGTACGGAGTACCTTAGGTAGGCACACCTCGCTAAAAAGCCAAGCCCTCCTGGCTGGTCTTGTTCAACCTCCTCCTGCATCATCCACGACCGTCTTTACATTCGTTGCATCCACCATCTGGATCTCATCTCGCTGCGTCGCATCGCATCATATCGATCTCATCTCAATCCCAATCTCCATTTTCCCCGAATGCTCAACTACCGTATCTCTCCATCTGCATC
>JAJODA010000204.1:0-16846 GCA_021730345.1 Fusarium cicatricum | reverse complement strand
TAGCTGCTTGATTATTCTTATGCATTGTATATTCACTGGCTGACTGGGCAGTCGGAATTATTCTAGTGCGGCATACTACAAGTCGCGAAGAAGGCCGCTGAATGTAAAAGTTGACTTCTTGCTCTAACACTTTGGGCCCATCACGGACTAGGAAGACCAAGGCTAGAGGGGAAATACATGGCATCTAAAACTGGAAGTTGCCCATGCCGATAGACATAGAATGGAATAGGAATCTTGATTCTGTGACTTGCCTCACATTGCGACTGGCTGACTTGATCGATGTAATAAGATCAACCACCTAGTACGCATGAATACGCAGGCACGAGCAGCAGGTAACAAGATTCTTAGTATTAATGAAAGTAAATGATTATATCATCGATGTTTATGTATAGTCTATTGTTAATCTAGGACCGTTAACGTGTAGTCTCGGAGATTACCACAAAGGTTCTAAGCAAGGTTGGTGGCCTTGCTTTGATCATTCTTTGTCCCTTGTCCACTGGAATCCTCTTCCTCAGTCTGAGCACCAGACTCTGACGAAGAATCATTCAGGATCTTCTTATCCTTGTTCTTATCCAACCTCAGAAGCAATTGAACCACAGCAGTGGTGACAACTAGTTGGCGTTAGCAATGCATCCTCTCGACATAGCACGTTACTGACTTAGCGAGACTTGGAGTATAATCGACCAAGTATAACCCTTCTTGGCTGCCGGAAAGTCCATTGTCTTCCATACAAAGTTTGGCGCCTGGAGAGCACATATTAGCTTGAAGAATCTCTTTGCACAGGTTCTTCCTGAAACGTACCACAGCCTGCACGACGTAAGCAAAGTCATTGGCCAGACCAACAATCAGCGCTCGCTTCTCGGTATCAGAGCTGCAGATCTCATTGATCCAGCTGAGAATGAGAGGGCCCGCGCCAGACTAAGGGAAAGATCAGCTTGTTGAGCTCGTTCAAGTTATTCATGATCAGAGCTTACACCAATGTCAGCGAACCAGTAAACAATCATTCGACTCATAATGTTTCCATAAAGAGGCATCTTGAGGAGGCCAACATGGAATGCAATCTATAACGAATAGTTAGTGACCCAGGTCGTATTTTGATCTGCCTGATGTGAACGCACCGTGATAACTGCACCAGCATAGATAAAAGGCCACCGAGCACCCTTCAGTGGGCCATCAGAGGTCCATCCCCATGTAAGCGCCATGACAATGAAGATTGCGGTCGTCGGCAGGGGCACTGAGTACATGTCAGCCTTGTGCACTGGGTACCTCTAGTGAGAAGCTTACAGTTGTTGATCTGAGGGACTGAAAACGATTTACCAGGAACAGGAGCAGGGTCGGCATTGAAGCTCTTCAGCCAGAATCCCATGGCAAGCTGAGGGTGTCCGTTATTCCATAGGATATAGATCAATGCTATATCTCCCATTAGCACCTATACATAGTAAGGCGGTGTCAACGCAAGTACTTACGAAGCAGATAAGTATGCCAGCTAAGCAAGATTGACTTGACTTTGGCTTTGGTCCAGGGTTGCTTGCCGGCTCGGCCCACGGCATCCATCCTCTCAACGGATATTGTATGCTCCTTCTCTGTAACCCACCAAGTCCGCTTATCATCCTGAGGTAGGTTAGGGAAAAAGACATATCCTGCTACAGCAAGAGGCAGTGTGATGATGCCGTCAATGATAAACAACCAGCGCCCTTTTGTTTGCTGTCAGAAACTCGTTTGAGTTGCAGTGTAGACGAGAGACTCACATCCTGCACGGCCATGCACACCATTCAGGTTCTTATAGGCAGCTGCCTGCAGAAAACCACTAAACATGTTACCAACAGAGCCAGCCAGCCAAAATATCATGGCGCGCTTTCCGATCTCTCGAGGGGTATACCAAGAACCCAGCATATAGTGGATACCAGGATAAAAGCCCGACCTGAAGCGCTATAAGTGATCGTTCTCCCTTGGGGTTGCACTTGAACGTACTCAAACAAACCGACGAGAAACCGTAGCTCATACAAAGCTTTGTATGACTTTACTGACGAAGTACAGATAGTAGCAATACCTCAGCCAACCTCTAGAGAGGGAATTACCCAGCGGGGGGAAAGTCGTGTAAGAAGCAGGTTGGATGGGATTTGCCCGATAACGTAGCCGACGGTCCAGATGGAAGTGCCTGTGAAGAACTAATCAATAACCAATCAAGGACTCAACCGCATGATTACTCACTTGTTACAAGCTCGTTGCCAAACATACTCAGGTCCTCCTTCATCCCACTCAAGAAAGCATTGTTCACGTTGGTCTGGTCAATGTTCTTGAGAAAGTAGCCGAGAGAGGCAAACGTGAGCACGAACGCATCGACTTTGAACAGAAGCCATCGTTGCTCAGGTGGTAGCTCCCACGTGTCCCAGATGTAACCTTTCCATGATTTGAGAGGCTTAACAACAGCACCTTGGTGTGAGCTTCGAGTTGGTTCGGTTTCCGTGTTGCAGATTGTAGAGTTGTCCACTCGTTCGGTGCTCTTGCGGTCGGCCATGGTCAAAAGAGATACTACTCTATATAGGGTAGCGGTCGTTTTGGCGACGGTTGATGCAAGCTTTGAGTAAAAGCTGTGCCACGAATAAGACGTTGACTTTCTAGAGCGGCGCAAACTGTTTTATACTCTATACCGGAACATGCTCTCATCTGTCCCCATAATCGCGTCACGGTGCTATGGCCAGATAATTCTGGAGTTGTGGCAGCTCGACCCCTGGAACGGCACGCATATCCGGGAAAGCCAATCTGAACAAAGGATCATCGAGACTCAGATAGGAGAACGTTGTCTAGGGTATCCTCGTAGGTGGGAGTCGTGAAAGCTCGGATGGCTTGCGTGATTCTGGGGATGATGACACCTTATTATGCCGGGCTGATAAAAGTAATGATTAATAACAATGGCCCAAAATAAGATATGCCAGTACTGACACTTGCGTCATATGCTCTCTCTGAAACAGTAAGTCACGTCTCGTGGGCGCCAGATAGACGGTCGAACTGGTAGTTGGCGTTAACTCCGTCTTCTAAACGCCGAGAAAGCCTCTGCCGATAGTCTATCTACTCTGTTCGAGATCCCTGTGCAGTCCAACGCAAGTCCTCTTTACCATACTCCACTATTACCATATGATGTTCTGTGATACAAGTATTTGATTCCTCAAAAATTCGTCATCTCGGCGCTCCCACTCGCCGCTGAGTTAGTGAGGCGTCCAACTTTGTACCCTTGCCAGAGCTGTACCACCGACCGTGCTGATTCAGGGAGTTTTCGAGGCGAGCTCCCCACTGCTTTGCGCCAGGTTTCCAGAGAGAAGCTGATGCCGAAATCGGCGACGAAAAGAATGACATGATGCTTGTATTGTCTGGGCTGGAACATATCAGGTAAAGCAGCACGTTCGCGTTTGAAAGATGACAAAGGCTTGAAATGAATGCCCGCTCATTACTTAGAAGTGAAACGCAACGAAAAGGTCGCGAGAGAGGAAGGGTTAATTTAGGCTGCCGGCGTTCGTTGGTGAGTGCATATTCTTGATTCTATGCCCGCACAGGCTTCTGCTTACTACCTTAATATTATCACATCAGAGTTCTTCTCACAAACTCGCCATCATCCACGCTTAGAAGAGAGCGTTCCTGGTATAAACCAGACCGTGAAACGAGGTGTTTATTGTCGGTGATCAAACGCACCTAAGGAACCCAGTGATAAAGCTGCGTTAGCAGACCAGTATTTCCAGACCACCAAGACGCTGTTGTGTTTGTATATCGTTTATTTTGGGTCGACCTAAGAGGAAGTGTACGAGTAGTTTGTAACTGGAAAATCCATCGTTGAACTTTCCGCCCACGACAGGCTCAAATTCCTTGCCGGCTTGACCAACAGCGGCTACAACGGCCACAAATCACTCAGATTGCGTGTGAGCTATAAATAAATGTACTATTGAGTTGCTCACTGTTGAAGATGCTTTTGTTCAGTACCAACTTTGACCGAGAGGTCAAATCTGTAGAGCATTACAATCGGGGTGAAATAACTCATCCAGATCTCTAGGACCAGACAATGCCCGGCCTGATATAAAAGGCTGCTTTTTCTTCACATAAATACCTAGAATGCAGTCTTTCGGTAATGTTTAGCGTACACGGCATGGTTTCTGTGAGATATGGATGTCCTCCTAGATTGACTTTCTTTGTCCATTAGTTAATTATATGCCGCAACTTCCTTAGAATTTCTGAATGGGAAACCGCTTGACAAGATCGAAAGATTAAAACAAGGATGATACTGGACAAGAAATCGTTTCACCGCTTACCTTGGAGGACTAGAACAGGCCAGATGCTCACCACCTTCCGCTCTTGGGTGCCTGTAAAATGACTCGACCGAGCACGAGGATATATTGATGACAAATACCCACTTTGATTAATCGGTACACGTTCGGCTACACTCATGAGGGCAGAGCTTTTATCTGCAGGCATATAAGTGAATTATACAGATCATTCGAAAGTGCGACTAAACTTGCAGCTAGCTGTGCCACCCAAGCGAACGACGAACTTCACGTCGGAGATAGCACGTCAAGATATATGTTGGGCAAATGAAGGTGACTGACGTATCCTCAGCCATGTGTTATATTCATTAATATCAAACAATGCTTGTGCGCTGTACCATCAAGACAAAGTTGTATTTCTTCCGGCTTCCTGTGATTTATGCCTGTTGCTTGAATAGCTCCATTCTAATGAGTTATAGAGACAAGACCGCTGATTTAAACGTTAGCATGGTGCCCGAATCGCTCTCAGTGACAGCCACTGAAGCATTTTCACTGATAATGGTATGCTCAAATTGATACATGCTGCTACTCCCTCACCTATCCCATTAAAACAGTTAGGCTTAAGACAGATGTGTACATTAATGAATTTTTGAATCATAAGAGGCAGCCGGGATAGGTCAGATACTCCCAAGCCAATTGAGGTCATTTCCCAAAGAACAAGATTTGAAGTATCGTGTGGATTGGCCTGCAGCAGCGAGTAGGGACAGCTGTTCATTCCATTGAACCTTAACCCGTCAGCGCTATAGGATCGTGATCTACGCTAACAAACACTAGGAGCCACTCAAGATGCTCGCATTCAGAGTTTGAACCTTGCGAGGCTTGTTTATCTAACCCAAAGCAGTCGAAGCGGTGGGCTCTCGCTTATTATGTTGTCTCGGTGAGAAATACTTGCTCTTCACTGGAAAAACACGAGTTTGCATCGGTTGGTCGCTCGCTGTGAAACAATCGAGCCTTTACCGTGAAAACAATGCTCCGCGAGCTCTCGTACAGCCTCGCAGGCCTTGTCTTGCTTGTATACGCGGCAGAATGGGCATTATCTCTCTTCGACGATCCCCGCGAGCCGCAACGCCTCCAGTCCACAGTGCCATTGTTTGGACACTTGCTCGGTATGATACAGCATGGTGCAGGGTACTACAGCAAGACATCGTGAGGCTTACCAAGCACTATATACTGATACAGATGCTGACCCTTCTGTGCAGTAAGAAGACGGGCGCTGAGATCTATACGCTCAACATCTTCAACACCAAGCTCTACGTCGTTAAGACATGCCGTTTGACGCCTGTCATCCAGAAGTCCTCCAAGACGCTGTCCTTTCGCCCGTTCTTGCAAACTGCTGCCAGGGTCTTGGGAGATGCGACCAACGAGACATACGAAATATTTGGCAGTGAAATGCTGAATAATCTCAGTCACGCTGCGAAGACCAGTCTCGCTCCAGGGCCGCATTTGGATGAGCAAAATCTGAGAATGGGGAACAGAGTCCTCAAAGATATTGATACCCTGCTAGATCCCAGAGAGCCTCAGAAGCACAAGGTGCTCCTCCTGGACTGGGTCCGACATGCTGTCGTGCAAGCCAGCAGTTGCGGCATCTTTGGCGATGAGCACCCATTTCGCGATCCCGAGGTCGAACAGGCTTTCTGGTGAGTTTTCATACATATTCCAGTCTCTAGCAAATCAACGTACAGGCGCTGACAATGTCGAGGACATGGCAATCCTATATCCCTTTGCACCTGGTGAATCTGGATCTCACGCGAAGAGGGTACGCAGCTAGGGCTGTTGTATACCGATCTGTCCAGGAATACTGCAAAGCGGTTCCTAGCGATGTCTCACAGGTCTTTTTGGAGCGCAGTCGTACGATGCGTGAAGCTGGTGTACGCGAAGACGACATCAGCAAACAGCAAGCTACGTTCGGGATTGCTGTCTTTGCCAACACAGTTCCGACTTTGTACTGGACAGTTCACGAGCTCTTCTCGCGCCCTGAAGTGCTTGAGGAAGTCCGCGCCGAAATAACCCAGCAGGCGGTCGGTGGCAGCAAGAAATCGGGCTGGCGGCTCGACGTGGCTGCGTTGAAGACCAAATGCCCCTTGCTTCTTTCGGTGTATCAGGAGACGCAGAGAATGAGGCATATCCATGCCAACATCCGCAAGGTCATTACCGATACGCTTCTGGATGGACGGTACCTCCTCAAAGCTGGCAATTACGTTCAGATGCCGGGTCAACCTATCCACACCGACCCAGGTGCATGGGGCGAGTCAGCAGATACCTTTGATCCATATCGGTTTGTGCCGAAGCAAAATACTGATCGCAAGCCCTTCGCGCCGAGTAGCTTTGTTGCCTGGGGTGCGCCGCCACACTTGTGTCCGGCGCGACAATTCGCCTCGACTGAAGTGCTGATGGTAGTTGCCCTGCTCGCTATGAGGTGTGACCTCGTTCCCGCAAGCACAAGTCGATGGGAGGTGAACCCAGTGGTCAGCACGAGCGATATGGTGACTATACATCTCCCCAAGCGGGATGTGGAGGTTGTGGCATTGGAGCGGGAGGAATGGTCAGGACCCTGGAGTTCAGAGATGGGCGAGAGTACGACTCGCGTATCGCTCGCCTCTGGATAGATTGTAAGGCCAATCAGGAATGCTACATTCTTGATGCATAAGAGGAAACCTGGTATTGTGGTTTTGTTATCGGACTCTCGCGACGGCTCATCAAGGAACCAAAGTCAAAGTGCCAGGTACCCCATGGGAAACGTCACTCGCAAGTAACGAGCTATTTCTAGAGAGACCAACTGGCGAGATTGTATACTTTTTAAATGCTATCTACGGGGCTGGACGAGTGTTGACTACTATTCAAAATATGTCGGGGTATATGGGTCGATAAGGGGAAAGAGTCTGGAAAATTATCGCGACTCTCTTGCGACTCTTCTCTAGATCCCTTTGTGCAGTTTCGTATCCTGTGCAGTAGCCTTTTGTTCACATGGCCTCCTAGACAGGGCTATCCGCAAAGTCTTCAATTTGAAACGGTTGATAGTAGAATATTATTATAGATGCTTCAACCACAAACGCTTATTAAGCGTCTCTATTTTTCCGCCAAAAAGCAGTGATACTATCACGCCTATTCAGTCTACTGGGTAATCTCCTGCGTTAGTGAGAATTCTACCTATATTTTATTGGTTGACGTACTAATCACCGCATTCTGAAGACCGCAGGCTCTGATGTAGTTGGATCAGAGTTGCTGTCCACAAGCTGGATCCGACGGACTTGCGAGACCCGTTCGGATACATTCAATCTTGGAGCACGCATTGCTCCTTTCACGTGGCCCTACCACCCTCCCGTGCACCGCCGAGATGTAATTCTAGAAATGCTGCTGCCTGGAGCGAGCCCGACAAGGCGTTGTGCGCTTGATGGACACGTCAGCAAATGCTAGAGGTTGGGACATACTCGAGGTGGCGTCATAATGTTATAACAAATAGACGGCCTATCGCTGCGTATAGCGCTTACATTCGCTAGCCCGATAACACTACAACAGCTGATCCACCAGCATGATCCCAAGGGTCAGCCGCAATAGGGAGGCTGTTGTACCTCGACGCGTTTGAGTTGCCGATTATCCGAAACCGTGCACCCCCGATGGAATTCGGTTGATTCAGATCGATTGATTGGCTGGCTTCTATCTAGTCCATCGCCCGGTCAAAGTGCTCTCCTGCTGCACCGCCCACGTTGGAAGAGGCACAGTGTCGGACCCTAGAACCCCGCAAAGAATGCCATGTCAAGCTCCCAGTCAAATGCGCATTTAAGCTACACAATTCCCAGATTATTCGTAACACTAAGTCGTACCAGAATCGGATACCTATTGACGATACGTGCAATCATTGTTTCTTTCGCAACGCATCCAGGTTGTTGAGGCCGAGCACAGCTCCAATGTCAAGCCCCCCTGGCTACGAAGAGGTCAGCGCTGGCGCTCTGCCAAACGCAGACATCACAGCTCAGTTCGCGAACCTTCAGCTTCACCAAACGTCCTCCAATGATATACAACCAGACACCTGCTTAGCCCATCTCAAGCTTCTGTTCGCTTTTCAAGCCTTAAAAGAGGACATTGGGTACACCGATGGTTTGTGGGGAATTTGGGACAATCGCGCTCATGGAAACATGGCGGTAGCGGATGATGGGGAGGTCCAAGAGCATCCATACACCGGAGAGGACATCTCGAGCATCGAGGATAAGCAAAGATTTCTCAGCAAGATTCGGGAGAAGCGCTGGGCCTTATTCGTCGCACGTGCTGTGGGTCGCTACGAGGCTTGGTGGAACAGCTTGGTCGGCGAGGGACCTCTAACTGAGAGCGATATGGACGACGAAAGGACTCCTGCTTATGAAGACTTCCCTGCGGCGGAGGAGCCAAATTACTGGGAGACCCAGACGCTCCCACCTCTTGGTACGTTGTTTTCGTGTGGTGTTGTAATTGTCGTCATTCTAACCATGCCGAATCCAAGACGTTTTGATGGTGTTCCATTCTCATTTGCTCAATCCATTCAACTTTCTGGAAGATTGCATGCGCAAAGGCTACCGTCGATTCTGGCAAAGTGGGATGCCTTGGGTTCTTGCCAACGCTGCCATTGATGGGTCGTTCAACTACAACGTTCCCGACGACGTTAAAGCGAGATGGGTCTCGCAGACAGGTCGATCATGGGCAAACGTCGACGACGGCCTCATCAAGGTCCTGGGCTGCCCATCATGTCAAACTCGTCTTGAGATTCCTTGGACTACATGCGATCTACAGGAGAACCCAAAGAGTCCAGAACGTCCTGGCCTGATCGGGTCTGGGTATGGCGATGGAAAACTCGACTACCGTTGCTCCCGCTGCGCGACTCGCATCACCAAAGAGCTTCTCAGCGTCGCCAAGTTCTGCCACGACTCGAGAGACCTTCTAGTAAGGAGTATTCCTATGCCTGGTACCATCCTCGATCCACCCACTGGCAAACCATCCCGATGGGAGCGGACGAGCATAGAGAAATGGAACCACCGCACTTTCCCCAATCAAATGATCCGGCTGGTTCTTCGCATTCAAATCCAGGACTTGATCCAGAATTTCAACTCTGATGAGCCGCCTACCATGGAGACTGTTCGCAAGATGATCGAGGATGATGTCCTCAACACCAAAACTGCTCTTAGCACCGTCCTTTATGGAAAGCCAAATTCAAGTTATTCGAGAATACCAAGAGCCGTGCCCCCTGTTTCACGCGTCTGCATCCGCAAGATGATGTCTCGGTACTGGGAGAACTTTAGCCCCTTTGCCCTCGACCTCACCGGCGCTGTGATGCGCCAAGGCATCTTCTCCGAGAAGATGTGTAAGATCGATTGGCTGCACTCACCAGCCGCGTCTGAAACCATGACGAGGCTTTGCTCCAAGTACAATCGGTTTCTCCAAATCATGTCCAAGTATCCCACAAGAGTTACCGTGCCCACTCTGGATGTTGATCTTGCTTGGCATAGCCACATGCTTTCGCCTTTTCAATACTACAGGTTTACGGTCACTTGGTATGCGAGATACTTTCGGCATGACGACAAGATTGACGAAGATAAGCTCGGAGATGGGTTTGAGTGGACGAGTAAAGTGTACCAAGACGTGTTTGGAGAGGTGTATTCAGAGTGTACTTGTTGGTACTGCGAATCTGTGAGGACATCGCACATCTCCTCGGTCGGGAAGGCTCTGAGGCTATCCAAGAACGAGAAGCGTAAGTCGAGGCTCGCCTGTTGCTAGTAAGTCCTGGTTAACAATCTTGATAGTGGCAGACCAGTTCTACGAGTCAGGGGCAGCAAATAGGTGCCCTCCAGATAACTCGGCTCATATCTCATCACACAACGCCGTCAAATCACCTGAAGAGACAACACTCCCTACCACCCATGCCAAAAAGGTAGAAATCAGGCTCCGACAAATGCATCAGCGTCGTCTGGAGGAAAACTATCAAAAGGCGTGTAAGCGAGCCGAGAAAAAGGGCCGTAAGCTGCCACCAAAGGACCAGTATTACGATCACTGGGGCTACAACTATTACAGTAAGAGTTGCCTCACACCCCTATCGAGTAGAAACTGATCCCTCGATAACTTAGTGTATGGTCCTTGGATGTACCCTGTCTATTTCACGCCGGGCATGTACTGCGGCTGGGATCCGGGTTACACAGCATCGACTGGAGCTGACGGTACGTGTACATGGGCCAACTGCGCATCCGGCACCTGCGGAGGATCTGCCGCTACTGGCGGATGCGCAGAAGGAGCTGGGGGAGGTTGTGGCGGAGGAGGAGGCAGTGACGGAGGAGGAGGATCGAGTGGTGGCTGCGGAGGAGGAGGAAGTTCAGGTGGTGGAGGCTGTGGAGGAGGTGGAGGAGGAAGTTGATGAAAGAGACAGAGCCGATTATAGCACACCCATTCAGGTGGGAACGGTGAATGCAGTAAAGCTGAGGTTCTAGGATGCTGAGATAATTTTCCATATTCCATATCATATCGTACTTCTTCTTCTATGTATCATGGCTTTCCGCCATACTTTTCTATTGCGGATTGAATCGCGGTATATGTCGAGTGGCCAGCTCTAGTAGCAGCACTCCGCTATTGTCCATATCACATGCTTTGATCGATAGTTTTGTAGGGCCAAAACGCCGCGAGTTTATCATTATCATTTGCAACACAGGTGCGGCTTACCCAGGTGCATCGAATACATGATAGGATAAGAAATCTCAATATTGTATAGAGATTCAATGAAGAGTGGCTACAGCGGCAGTCCAGATATGGGATTCGACATACCGGGCGATTTCGGTCTCATTTCGAGACTGAGGCTGTCTATAATCGCTGGAGCGTGGTCTCGTCACCTTAATTCAAGGTGCATGATGTACCCGAGTGTTATTACGATGCGATAGTACGGTACGATGAGACCTGGGTGCCTAAGCAGCCCTTCCATGGCCGTGCGGGTGATGGAAAATAGGGCCGGTCACGCAGTATTCGCTCTAGTCTGTAATAACCTAGGAACGTAAGAAGTAATGATGGTCTTATCACAAGTGAAATATGGAGACTGTTTCAATCTAAAGATTAATATCCTCCTAATCATAAATAATCCTTCTACTGTAGAACGCATGGCATGTTATGTGCCACGAGGATGATAGCCCTCAATGACGTCACTTACCCGGATATCCGGATATACGGATGTAAAGAACTCCAGTCACGGAATTACCCAAAAAGCTCTGCAACCGAATATCCGCCCATCCCGCGACATCGTTCGCATTTATTTGGAGTTGATCTTGGCAAAACCAACTGCCTTCTATTCAATTATCAAGATGGCTAATATCGAGCAACTAAGAGGTAAGTCGGTTAGAGAACAACTGTTCAGATCCAGACGAGGGCTAACTCAGATACAGAACTCAACCATGGAGAGGAGGCAGTCTCTGAAAAGAATGATATCGACGAGGAGCTGGCACGAACAAAATCTGCAGCCTCAATTGCAGAGACCTTTTCCTTACCGCGAGAGATCCTCTTCGTGTCCATCATCTGCATGGCTCAGTTCATGACCCAAGGCGCCCTTGGCAACTGTTTAAACCTCCTCCACGTTATTGGGGACTCATTCTCAATAAACAATCCCGCGCAGCTCAGCTGGCTGATAGCCGGCTACAGCCTTACAGTTGGAACTTTCATCCTGGTTTCAGGTCGAAGTGGCGACCTTTTTGGCTACAAACGCTTGTTTCTTATAGGCTTCGCCTGGTTCGCCGTCTGGTCTATGATCGCAGGCCTCTCTGTCTATTCCAACCATGTGCTGTTTATCTTCGCGAGGGTCCTGCAGGGCATTGGCCCGGCTATCGTAATGCCCAACGGCCTGGCCATTCTCGGCGCGACATACCGACCGGGTCCGAGGAAGACCATTGCGTTCGCCCTCTTTGGGGCCTGCGCACCTGGCGGGTGTGTCTTCGCAGCGGCCTTTGCTGGCCTATTTGTCAAGGACCATGAAGACTGGTGGCCTTGGGCTTTCTACTCTTTTGCCATGGGTCTGGCTGTCATTGCCGTTATGGCGGCTTTCATCATCCCAGATCCGCCTCACAAGCTATCGTCGGCAAACATGACGTATCGAGAGATCTTGACTCAACTGGATCTATTGGGCTCAATTACCGGTATCACTTCCCTAGTCCTCTTCAACTTTGCGTGGAATCAGGCCCCAATTGTTGGATGGAGCACGCCTTACGTCTATGTTACACTTATAATCGGGGTAGCACTGGTCCCCGTCTTCTTCTACGTGGAGCTGAGGGTTTCATCACATCCACTCATCCCCTTTGACGCGTTGACGAGCGACGTTGGGTTCATCTTAGGCTGCGTGGCTTGTGGATGGGCTTCATTCGGCATTTGGGTTTATTATACTTGGCAATTTTTCATGATCTTGCGAGGAGCGTCGCCCCTTCTCACCGCGGCCTGGATGTCTCCAGTGGCAATTTCTGGCGCTCTGGCCTCTATGACAACTGCCTGGCTCTTACACTTCACACATCCAGCTCTGGTGATGTTGATGGCCATGGCCTCGTTCACGACTGGCACTATTCTGATTATGACTGCGCCAGTTGATCAGTCGTATTGGTTCCAGTCATTCTTCAGCCTCATCGTCATGACATTTGGTATGGATATGTCTTTTCCTGCCGCGACATTGATTCTGTCAAACTCTGTGAAAAGAGAGCATCAAGGTATCGCAGCAAGCTTGGTGAGTACAGTCGTCAACTATAGCATTAGTCTTGGCCTAGGCTTCGCTGCAACGGTGGAAGTACATGTGCATGGGGGCGGACAAACTACAGATCAGGTATTATTTGGCTATCGAGCGGCTTGGTATATGGCGGTGGGTCTTGCTGGATTGGGCCTGGGCATTAGCTGCATCTACTTCTTCAAAAGAGTGCGAAAGGAGGGTATCACTCTTTGAATAGCCAATCTGGACGAGGTGTGTGTTGAGCCCCAGCTATGTGTCAGTTTTGTGGAAGACATTGAGCAAGTGTGATGTAACGGATTCTTGGACTAGCTGATGTAAATATGGTGAAATGCCCTCAAACTATTGTGGATTTGAAGAAATTGAGGAGCCCTTAGCATCTTTGACTACACCATAGGCAGTTTAGTTCACAGTATTGATGGCGGTTACCGGACAGGCATTAAACAGTCCACAGCTTGCAATTACAGTAGGGAGCGCCCAGTCAACGGTGCATGTTGAATATGAACTTCATCTAGTTTCCTTGAAACTGATCCGGGCGCCTGGCATGCGAAGGATATCGTCGGGCCATGGAAGCAACCTCGCCCACGTCGGCCTCGCTTTCATCAACGAATCCAAATCGTTGGTACAATGGCGCACCTGACTTACTGGCATCTACATATGCCCCAACACCATTCTTATCCGCTAGATCGCACCCCCATTTCACTAGCATCGAACCAGCTCCACGCCGTTGGTAGTCTGGATGTGTCACGACGGTGTCTAGATCTGCTCACGGTTGATTAGCAAAGTGTACATTATCATGTAGCCCCAGGACTCGCACAATAATGCTCTTGATCACCCATGACTCGTAGTCTTTCATTCTCCTCTCTCTGGAAAAAGGCATCGCAGTCGTCTCCAGGCATGTCCGCATTCCAAGGCGGATACCGACGCCCACGTTGCTCAGGCATAGCCAAGTCCCACTTCGCATAGGCAGCTATTCGAACCCGACCGGTGGTGTGCTTTGATTCGGGATCGACCATCTTGATGTAGCGTTGAAAGGGTTTGTGGACAAGATCATTGCGATTGGCATCATCCCACCACTTGCGCACACTCGGGGTATCGGGCCATAAATGCCGCATGTCAGGGTCTGTGAAAGCCGCAAACCAAAGTTCGGTGAGGGCAGGAATATCTTCGAGAGTCACCATCTCTAGTTGAAGAGTGTTGGGGGTCGCCATTATCAACATATGCTAGACTGACTGGAAACGGGTGTCTTTGGTGGTGAGGTGGATGACTGCTTACCGCTTACGGCTGTGATGGAAACGTGTCTCAGCTCAGTCACGTGGGGTTCCAACGATCCATGGCCTGACTGTCGGGTGACGCAGCTGTAGATCGACACAGCAGCAGGGAAGTGATACGCTCTACTATATATCAAGGCGATGGAACAGGTTATAAACGTGATTCACAGCTTGCGGGACCATTCCAACAACGTCGCTCATACTTTCCGAGAGTGTGATAAATATCGCAGAGGCCACTTATCTACTCACGACACGAGAATACTAATTGAACATACGAGCTTCCAACGAAGTTGTGAAAATAGCCGTTATTTATATGTATGGAAAGGGCTAGGAGACAAGCACTGATGTGATTAGAGGAGATTGCTCATATACGGTGAAATAGTGACCGATGATCATAGAAAGAGCGTTTATAGGTATACACAACATCAAAGAGAAATATTAGGTAAATTTCGAAGCATAGGATTGTCAGGAAATCGAGACCAAGAATTCTCAAAGTTATGTTCCATCATCACGGCTAATGATAGCGTTTTTCAGTGGTTATACATGGCTCCAAGCCGAAGACAACCCCACTGAAGCCAGTCTGGCCAAAGAGGTGGTCGAATCTTGACCGGTCATACTCTAAGTTTGGTTTTAACACATAACAGATGTTTCTGCTCTTCTTCATATGGATCCGGAGTTTATCATTGGCAGGATCACAAGATACATAGATCTACGGTATATACATATAGATATATCCCGAAGTCCAACTGTTCTATTGATCTGGGTAGGTTGCGTATTGCTTCGTCAAGGGCAAGTTGCTTCCACACTCATAAAGAACACAGTTTCCAAACTGCAACCCGTCGTGACAAATGAAGATGAATGAATCAGTGATCACCGATAACTCTACTTCAATTGTGATCAACGCCCTTCGGCAGCCTAGGCCGGATAAAGACCGTGCAGTTTATATTTCTTCTTGTCGATATCCTCTGCTAAGCACGTTTTTCAAAAACGTCAACCTGTCTTCAAACCCTCTCTGATTGAAGGTTCTATTGAAGCCACAAGCCGACAAAAGAGTCTTGCAAGCCATTATACGGAGAATTGCTCTAGAGCCCAACTCACAGCTCGAGGGTCACATGTTGCTGCAAATGCCTGTTCTGATAGGTGGTATAATCAGAGCAACTGGCCTTTTTAAAGTCGACTAGGCTTGGGAACATGATAGCCTCAACTTCAAGAACAAGAAGCAGTAACCATTAGAGGTGAGACATTCCACCAGTCGAAAAGGCTTAGGCAGATGAATGTTTCCAGAGGTAGTTATAGGAGATGCTCAACTGTACAAAAGAAATTGTGTTGATATCATCTATCGAGTGTTCCAAGGACTACAGGTTTTGGGAAGAACTACGAGCATACCGCATATCCTGTCGCCAATAAGGCCACTCTAGATATCTCTTACAGTCTTCAACGATCCGGTGTTCCGGGATACAGTCTAAATTTTACGAACACAACTTAATGTCTCTGATCAGCCAGTGAAAACCAGCTGAGTGCCTTAGGTTATCGAACATTACAGAGTAATTAAGCGGTTTTAGGTTTAGAACAACCGACTATTTCACCTCACTTGCGGTATAAGGAGGAAGAGATAGTTGCATCCAGTTCGCAGAATCACCTCATGGGCATCGCACGGTTTGATGGCTCACCGTCCAAAGGTAAGCAATGCTTTAAGCTAGTTTTTCTGCACGCGTGCTCTATCTTCTTTGATAAGCTCGAGTAGACGACTCTAAGTCAATATGATCGTCCTTGGGTGGGCAGCTGGTACAGAACATGTCCGCGTGCTTGACTTCTCCAGTCTTAAGAGTTCCACACATGCCGACTTTCCCTTCTCTTTCCTTCGCAACCTCATCGCAAACGGTTTGAACCCATTCTTGTCGGTAAATAGTGTGGCAATGAATACAAGTGAACGAATGGAACATTCTTTGACACATAGTTGAGATATGCTAGATGTTTGTCAACGACTCGATATTTGTCACTAGTCAGGGAGTTGTTAAAATGGTTAAGTCTGAAAGTTGGAAGTTAATAATCTTGCTAAAAGTGGTTGGCAGGTTCTTAGCTACTAGAGTTAACAGGTATGAGAAGGTATTTATAGTGTCTGTATGTAAGTGAATCAGACTGTGTGCAGGGGGTGTAGAGCTTATTAACTTAGGGTGAGATAGTGTTTCGCTGTTTAAAAATAAGTAGTGATCCTAGTTACTTTTTACTAATAGCTCTTTATAACTAGTATTTTCCTTTCTATTTAATAACTTATAAATTAATTAATTAATATATAAAGAGTATTAATATATATAAGAAGCGAGTGCTCTAGACAAGCGAGTGCTCTATTAGAATTCTTATCTTAAATTATAATATTAAAAATAGCCTAGGAAATTAAAGCTAAGCTTAAAATAGCTAGACTTCTATATATAAATTTAATTTTCTAGTTATTTTAGAAACTTTCTTACTATTTTCACTCTGTATAGGGTAGGCTCTTTTAGGTGTATAATATAACTAGAGTACTTACTTATCTAGAGTACTTACTTATTATATATATTAAGAAA
>JAJODA010000203.1:0-29663 GCA_021730345.1 Fusarium cicatricum | reverse complement strand
TTGATCAGCCAAACCCAGAAAAGAGACCTAGGGTTGGCCACGGGGCGTTCATGGCAGGAGAAGGTCATGAGGACGAGGAAGAAGATGAAGAACCCCAAAGAAAGAGAGGCAGAGTTAACACACGAGGGACATCAAGGCCTCGCCGAGGAGGCAGCAACAGCGGACCAAAGCAACAGAGAGACAACCGAAGAACCTATGACCCACAACTGAAGTGTTTTGCCTGCGGCATGCAGCACACACTCGCGGAATGCTTCTACGCGTTCCCGGAGAAAGCCCCGAAGGCCTTCGAACCATACGAAACTATCGCAGAGATAGTCAGGAAGAGAATCGATACCAACGAACGACAACTCGCCGATAAGATCCGAAGCCTGAAGCTCAGAAGGTCAGCGTGACTCAGACCAGTGGGTTCCTGCAACCTGAACGCGGGCCTGACGGTCGGCGGCGCCTATCCTTTGCAAGATAGTGTTCTCCTGGACTCGGGAGCAACACTACATATCTTCAGAGATACCTCGCGGTTCAGGAACCTAAGGGCCGCGACTCCGGGAGATTTCTTCTGGTCAGGAACAACACAAGTCTCTATCGATGGTTACGGGGAAGCGACAGTATCCCTAGTGACCGCCGAAGGGAACCCGCGACGACTAACACTCTACGATGTGGCCCTTTGCACAACTCTCACGACCAACCTGGTTTCCTTCACGAAGCTAAGAAAGAGAGGCTTCTGGTGGGACACCAGACCAGGAAACAATTGCCTGAGAAGGGCAGATGGGACGCATCTCGGAGAGATATCGGAAACTCACGGGCAACAGGTTCTCGAGTACAGGAAAGCACCCATCTCTGAGAAGCAACACAGCGCGTTAATCAACGATGCTCCCCCGCCACAGAGAAGGAGGAATAGATATACATCAGGAACCAGGAGGCGCCCTCTAAAAGGAGACAAGGCCACATGGCACAGACGCCTTGGCCACCCAGGCCCGGAGGCACTCCGAACCCTCACAACGGCCACAAGGGGCGTCAGACTCACGCACAACGAAGCTCAAAGCGCACAACACATCCGGACAGTGGACTGCGACGCCTGCGGAGTAGCGAAAGCCCGCCGTATAGTGAGAAGGGCGCCCAGAGAGGCCACAGCAAGGGCACGGCCGGGAGAGAGAATCGCCCTTGATTTCCATCCCCTCACACAAGGTTACGCAGGCTATACCTCCTTCCTCATGCTTACAGATAGGGCGTCAGGATACTCCTGGGACTATTACCTAACAGAAAGGACAACTCCCGCCATTCTCTCGGCGATCTCGAGCTTTGTGAGAATGCTTCGAGTACAACACTCGATAGAGATCAAGGTCTTTGAATGCGATAACGAGATCACGGAGATACACACGCGAGTAGGCGACGAGCTTCGAGAAATGGGGATACGATGTGAATCCTCAGCCCCAAATACACAAGCGCAGAACGGAGGAGCAGAAAGAGTAGCTGCTGTGATAGTACAGAAAGGCAGGGCGATGCGAGCAGGAGCTAAGTTACCCCATGAATTATGGCCTGAGACTATCAAAGCAGCAACATATCTCTACAACCGCACGCCGTCGGCTCTGCGAGGCGGCAAGACCCCTTATGAACGTTTCTTCTCGGCGTTTCGCTTCGACGGCACAGAAAGACCTGATTTATCCCATCTGAGGTCCTACGGATGCAAAGCCTTCGCCCTGACGGCGGATGCACAACTGCGCAGGAATAGACTACAGAAGCAAGCACCTAAGGCCTGGATAGGCTTTCTAGTTGGCTACACTTCAAGCAACTCCTTCCGCGTGTGGCATCCGATAAAGAACGAAGTTTTTACCACAAGAGATGTGACATTCAATGAGAGCCAGCACTTCGATGGAAACCTGGCGACGCTTCGAGATGATCTCCTAAAAGAGGATCTAGAAGCCATTGAGAAAAGAATCCAAGAGCTGACAGATATCCAAGAAGAAGAGACCCAGTGGGCCACACACCTGCCCGACGAAGAGGACAACGAGATCGAAGACCTACCCCGAGGCAGCGATCAAGACCGCGATTACGAGCGAGACGAGGGCGAGGAGCCGCCTCAAGAAGAGTATACTACAGCGAAATTCGCAGTACTCCCAACACCTCCGGACTCGCCACCTGCCGCGTTCTTCCACGCCTTGGCCGCTGGCCTAGGCGTGAAGGGGCGTGGAGGGCAGGGCGAGCACATACCAAAACAAGCCCTAGACCAGGTGGAGAGGAAAGGTAGAGATGTAGCCGAGTCCACGGTACATCACAACCTCCCCTTCCACGCTGCGTTCCTGGCCGGAGAACTACGGTTTCCGAAACGGTCAGCAAAGAGCACCCGGCGGAGAATGCAAGGAGGCCTGGCCAGCCCCGAACACTCTCCGAGCGGTGGAAGACTCTCTCCCCCTCATGAAACGCCAGGAAGGGATAGACAGATCCCTTCACTGGAGCCGCACGTAGGAAAGCGGGAGTCCCTGAAGACCAAGGGTGACTGGACAAGCTCTACACACGGCGAGGGAGCGCAGAAGGCGCAGCAGCCAGTCGTAGGTACACACTGGAAATTGCTGGAGAAGCTTCCAAGCTCGCACTCTATGATTAGGTCCCATCCGTATCAGGAGGCGATCATAGCTGCAGAGAAAGCACATCTGCAAAGCCATGAGCAGTCACAATCGTGGATAGAAGTCTCAAGACTCACAGCGAAGGGACAGAGAGTCCTTGGCTGTCACTGGGTCTATGTGTACAAACTCAATAAGCACGGCAAGTTCCAGAAGATCAAAGCACGCCTCGTGGTCCGTGGCGATCAGCAGGCGAAGGATAATCGAGATACTTACGCAGCTACCCTCGCGGGCATGTCGTTTAGAACACTTATGGCCTTGGCCAACCGCTTCGACCTGGAGATGCTCCAATACGACGCAGTCAACGCCTTTGTGCACGCAACCCTTGACGAGGAGATCTACATGGAGATGCCGATGGGTTACCGAAAGCCCGGCAAGATACTAAAACTACACAAGGCGCTCTACGGTCTACGGAGATCCCCTCTACTGTGGCAGAAGCACTTCGAGAAGGGGCTAATCCAGACAGGATTCCAGCGAGTTGCCGGCGAAGATTGCTGCTGGATCTATGAAGACATCACAATCTTCTTCTATGTGGATGACTGTGTCCTCTGTTTCCCTAAGTCAACAGAAAAGAAAGCCCTTAGCCTGATGAGAAGCTTACAAAGTCTATACCATATCGAGGGAGGAAAACCCCTTCAATGGTTTCTAGGGATCGAGATCATCCGTG
Source organism: Fusarium cicatricum (assembly GCA_021730345.1). NCBI lineage: Eukaryota > Fungi > Ascomycota > Sordariomycetes > Hypocreales > Nectriaceae > Fusarium > Fusarium cicatricum. The sequence continues at coordinate 26,381 of JAJODA010000203.1, read as the reverse complement.
ACAGAGAGAACCGACGCCTATGGCTCTCGCAGTCTGTGTATATCGACAAGATGCGGCGACTGCTGCCCGATACGATGCCCACGATCCGATCAATCACCCCGATGATACAAGAGGAGCTCCTGCCGTACGAAGAACTCGCGAACCCTGGGAGCGTCAAGGCATACCAAAGGAAGGTCGGCACGATCATGTACGCCGCGGTGATGACACGACCCGATGTCGCCTTCGCCGCGAGCAGGCTAGCAAGGTTCAACCATAACCCGGGTCCTCTGCATCACAACGCCGCAGACAGAACGTTATGGTACCTTCTCCAAACGAGAGGCCTATCCTTACAATACGGAACGATCCCAGGATGCGAAGACGATGGCCTACAGGTCGCCTCGGATGCCAGCTTCGCAGATAACTCGCAAGATCGAAGGAGCTCGCAGGCCTTTGCAATGATGCTCTTTGGGGGCATCACGTCGTGGAGGGCAAATAAGCAAGATACAGTCACAACGTCAACGACAGAAGCAGAGCTTCTCGCTCTCTCACAGGCAGCGAAAGAAGCACTATTCGCCAGCAGACTTATCTCAGCCCTCAGGATAGACCTGACAAGGCCAACGGCACGCCAAGGAGTCTCTCCTCCCGCAAGAGTCACAATCCAATGCGATAACAGGCAAACCATCCGCCTGGTTAACGAAGAGCTTGTGAAGCTCCGCACGAAGCTGAGGCACGTGGATATTCACAACCATTGGCTGAGGCAAGAGATCAATGAAGGGAGAATTGAAGTGATCTATACCCCCTCAACAGAGCTACTCGCCGACGGACTGACGAAAAGCCTGCCTCATGATGGGTTCACACGCTTTATCACACAACTGAACCTAAAGGACCTCTCAGAAAGACTCCAACGAAACAGGGAGCACGAGACACGAGAAGAGGAGGCCTTAGAGGAGGTTATCTAATGACCCTCTAAGTGCTATACTAAGGGGACAATAAGCAGTTGAGAACACAGACCATAAGCATCATCAACCTTCTAGCTTCCGCCGAGAACACACCAAAACCCCGAAGATCTATCATCTAAGAATCCTCCTCATCAACAACCCTAAGTCCAGCCCAGGGAAGTGCCCTGTGAAGACGAAGGCAGGGTCCTCCGGGAAGTGCGCCAACACCTCAGCGAAGCAGCTAAGAAGGGACATATCGAAAGAGAGAGTGAAGTTGATGTATGAGTCGCGGGTTGAAATGGGAAAGGAACGAAGAGAAGACCATCGACGGAAGGCTGGCACTCTTTATACCATGATCACGCATCTCTCCCTCTAGGAAACGGCATCCGGCGAGCCTTCGCGAGAGCTTGGGCTACAAGTGTCAACAGAGAACTGGGAACAAAGGGCAACGGGATCACCGTGAAAGGACCCTCACCACACATGCTTCAAGAGGCCACGAAAGGGCAGACGAGAACTAGCCTAGGCCACGGGAGGTCAAAGGAACGATGCATAAGGAAACAAAGGCATCAAAGGCATCAAAAAAAGGTCATTGCAGCTTGCCGGCTATGCCCACAAGCTGAAGGGGCGTGTTGAATTGGATCCTGTACAGACCTTCATGAGCTAGTCACGTGAGAACCGGCGAGGCTCCGCCAGGCTGGTGGCGGGAAAACCTCGGAAGCGCTAGACCTAATCAGGAAGGAAGAACTAGCCAATCCAGCTGTTGACAGAGTGGCGAGAGCCTCAGTCAACAAGATCAATACACACATACAGATCCGCCCTGATTCGCGTGGTACACAAGCTTTCCGACAAGTGTAGTCTGCACTTTCCAGGTGCGCTACAGAGAAAAGCTATCGACTTACCACCATCAATACGGATAGGAAGAAACAGTGGAATTTACAATACCGAATCTAGAGTCATGAATCTATATTCAGTAATTTCGGACTTGGAACGAGTCACACTCTGCGCCGATCAATTTCTGTTTTGCTCACGGATTGACAATCCTTATAGGGTACCGATATTTGCTACCGTTGACCGCAAGAATATTCATTAGGTAGTAAATTAAGCCAACCCTACATGGTACTCGCTTTCTATAGTAAGCCTTGTGGTAACTTACACAGCCATTTCAGCGTCCAATTACCCTGCATTGGTGCTTGGATTTTGGTGTCAGCTGACAGTCAGGCTGCATACAATTTGATTACTCGGGACAAGACGAAGCAACTCTTCTTCTCACAAAGCTGGGTCGGAAATGCCTTCGCAGAGTTCTATTATTCAGATGCAAGCTACTCCCAAGTTATCCTGCACAACTTCAGTTCATCCTTGTGGTTGGCTATGTGAGAGATGCTGTTCCATACCGTGGCAAGTGGTATCGTCCTTTGGTCTGGGTAACTCTTCCATCTCCCAAGCATTTGGTCACCACGCGACTGTGGCCCAACTCGAAAAATCCGCTGACAAAGGATGCCGCCTTTGCCGAATCTTTTGGTCGCATGTGGTTCAAGCACATCCTGATATTGACATGGATAGCCGGTTGTCCTTTAGGTTTAACGATGAGCCCGCTAGCATTCGATGTATAATGATCGCAATGGGTTCTACCCACGGCGCTAATGTCAGTTTCAAAGCCCAGGGTAATCCCACGTCTACAACTTCCGTCAGAATTGTCTCCACGGACGCCGAGCTGAAGAAAGACACCAAACACGAATACCTTATACTGAGCTATTGCTGGGGCCAGGGTAACAACTCGGCGAAAACCACACAAACGAACCTGCAGCAACGCCGAAGCAAGATCAGGATGGCCAGCCTTCCCAGGACAGTCCAAGATGCGATTGCCGTAACACGAGCTGTCGGAAGACGATATCTCTGGGTTGACGCCATGTGCATTGTGCAGGCTGATGGCCAAGACAACTACTTCGACGACTGGAAAAAAGAGGCAGTAAAGATGGGTGACTATTATGCCAACGCTCTGTGTTGCATTTCTGCTTCTTGTGCCATCGACAGCGCGGAAGGACTTCTCACAGAGAGGCGAATAGCACGATTTCCTTGGCAACCGGTCACGGTTAAAGTTGATTATTCGGACGGCACTGAGTTTTATGAGATTTCACCCCCACAAGGGTACCTATACCAGGAACTTGAATCCATGCCCTTGATGAGCCGCGCGTGGTGTCTACAGGAGTGGCTTCTCTCCCCAAGTATAATGCATTGGACCAAGACCGGTTTATACTGGGAGTGCCGCAGTGTCTTGGGGACTACAGAGAGGGATCCTCTAAATAGAGACATCGAAGGACACATGACCAATATGAGAGGCATACTGAGATCTCCCGCAGAAGACGCACTGAAATCCCAGTGGCTTGATGTAGTCGACCATTACTCTGGGATGAAGCTAAGCTATGAAAAGGACCGCCTTGCCGCGATTCAAGGCATTGCGGGTCGTCTGAGTGTACAGCACGGCGATGAGTATTTTGCGGGAATTTTCCAATCTTACATTGCACTTGGACTTTGTTGGACATCACACCAGGCTGAAGGTGAAAAGGAGAGGAATCAATTCTTTCCTAGCTGGTCTTGGGCCTCTATTCGACTGATTCACTTTCAGTCTGCTCTTGTTGACGAACCACTTGTTCGCTGCATCCAGTTCAGGTCAGTTCCTTGCAAAGACGGGATAGACGACTTCAGCGACCTCCTAAGACGACGGCTCCGGCTTGAAGCCCCAGTTACGACGTTGCAGGTTGGGATAACCTCAGAAACACATGACATCTACCAACTTACTACCACATCATGGCCAGGCGCTCATCTTGCGTTGACCCCTGACATACCGAGTCGCATACCCAGTCAGATACAGATCTTACTAATTGGTCGAAGTATTCAGGGGGTGCCCAAATATTCTTACTATGGAGGACTTGTCATACAGAGAGTAGCAGGGGATAGGAGAAATTTCTATGAGCGGGTAGGGTTTGTGCTAGTATGGATGGAGGAGCAGCACGACTGTGTCACGGCACATTGGAGAAGAGAAGTCGACTTGGTGTAGCTATCTGTGTACAGTGAACACGTCTTGATCAAGATCTTCGAGATCACTCCCTGGCTGGCGGTCAATGCATAAACAAAGCTTCCTTTACTCGAACCATAAAACTAAACAACAATGAAAGAACTGAACAAAATATCTGTTCGTATAACGTCGACGAACAGTGGCCCCCAAAGCTCCTTCGTTCATGCGAACAACCTAGAATGACCCACTAGAGAGAGCCTGTGTTCTGAAACTATCGAAGAGTAAGAACTTCATCTCATAGAACAAAGATATTGCGCATTCACCTAGGCATCTGAATTTCTCCTATAAATTCCACCTCTGGTCCGCAACAAACCCAAACGTTTCATCCACCCTCACCATCATCCACCATTTAGCACTACACCACTACAGCAACAACATCTACACTCAGCACCTTACACCTCAGCGCTCAACCACTTATACAACCATCTACACCACCACAGCCACCAACATCACGATGTGCTCTCACGCCTCCGCTTCCGCTACTACCACCGCCGCCACCACCACCAAGGTCAGCAACGCCAACAATGTCGTCAGCGCTCCCGCTTTGGTTGACATGGCCAACCCCCTGTGCAGCTGCTACTGCGGCTGTCTCAACCTGGTCATGTACACGGGTGGTAACTTGTGCGAGGACTGCAACGACAAACACAACCAGTAAGCAAGTCTTGCCATGATCTTCACAAACAGACATCCTTCGCGTATCACTTTTGGGAACTAGACATCAACAGATTGACCAGATGTTTAATTGATTAAACAGACAGGGAGTAGATTGATTGACTATAGAATAGATAATAAACGCCTCATCTATCACATACCTTGTACCTCACAACTCGCACTAACCCGTGACCACAATGCCAGAGTAATAACCATAGCAGGGATACCTTGTCGCTTATCGCAATCTCTGATAATTGTAGTTTACACTAGCACTTAACTTCTCAGAGATAACTCAGAGATCAGTATAACCCTGGACTCTGGCAGCCTGACCTTTCTAGTCCTCTGCAAATGTCATATCGCCGCTCAATCATCAGCAACTCTCGTGCCCTGGATTGGGCTGTATATCACAAGGGCACACCATGGCAGTTGCAAAAGGCAGATATTTGGTGAAGTAAAAAATGGTATCTTGCAAAATTTGAACGCTATCCTGAATTAGGTTGTCCACCTTCATTCCTTTTATGCGACTGCATCGCTTCTGCTTCAGACTGCCGCTCTAACTGGCGCCATTGATCCCCAGGTGAATAATGATGGTAATGGTGGAAATGATGATGTACGTGATGATGGTGGTGATGGTGAACCGTTTGTTGTGCAACTTGAGTTGATGGGGGCAGCTGGAATGAATCAGCGTAAGGGTTAAGTGATGAGTCTTCACTTGGGATGCCCCAGTTCTTGGGAGCCGATGCGTTGCTCGCCGAGTTGAGCCAGAGGCTTGGGTCGGCTGGAGGTGATGCTCCTGTAGCCACCATGGAGCTCATGGAAGACCAGCTCGAAGGTGAGGGTCCAACAGCCCCTGTAGTGCTGTTTTGCCTCCGCCTTGAGTGCATGTGTCTGGGTTGCTGCGCCCACTGCTTATTGGCAGTTGGCGTTTGATCTGAAAAGCCTGACGACACATCTCCGAGAAGCACAGATTCTGATGCGACACCAGGACCGTTGACCTTTTCAGTATTCTCACCGGTCTCGACATCATGCATGGGTGGTGGTGAAGGGCCACCAAATGTCTCATAAAAGGCCGCATCCAGGAAGTTAGACCCTGTCTGGTCATGGCCAGCCGGGTCCGCCTCGAGCATGGAAAAGGGCATGACCTGCTCGGCTCCGCTTCCACTTCCAGGTTCCAGGTCGAGATTAAAAGCCTGGGCTGCAGGGGATACTCCGCTGTCCATTGGAGACATTTGAGAAGTGGATGAAGAAGGTGTCGTGCCTTGCGACTTGCTCTGCCGAGAATGCAACTGTCGGGAGAGAGTGCGCCAGCGGTTACGACAGGTGAGAGGTGGTCGGCCAGGTATCCTGGCTGATATAGCTGCCCAGCGGTGGCCTAGCGAGGAGACGCCTTGCCGAAGTTGAGTGTCTTCCTGAGCAGTCCAGTCACTCAATCGGTTTTTGGCGGATGGGTTGAGGATATCATTGTATCTCTTGGAACATTGGTCATCTTTTCTCCCGGGTATGAGAGCAGCTAGAGATGAGGCTTCTGGTGAGACGAGTTCATATTGAAAGGGGAGGATAAAATTTACCAATTTCATGCCAGGCTGGCCCGAGACGCGCATGTGCTGAAAGGAGAAGCTCGTCCTCCTGCGCTGTCCATCTACCCTTGCGCAGTGAAGGATCAAGAGAGTGAAACCAGCGTTTGCGACAATCCTACAGAATCTATCAGTTCCTCGAACGTATGCTTCACCTCTTTAGAAGCCCAATTTAGATGGGTATAAACACGAGTCATCCGGAGGGCCGGAAGGCCTGGTCGCAGGGCTGATCAACTCACTCACCTTGGCTGTGCGACCCTCAAGCCCAGTAGCAATGTCCTTCCACCTACCTTCGGGTCCGCGGCTGTCTCCAAAGTGGGCTACAAGCGTCCTCAAGGCAGAGTCCTCGGCCGATGTCCACGGCCGTCGATGTTTGGCGGTATTGGCGGGGGGAGACCGGGGAGAGTTCTCCAGGCCGGACATGGGATAGGGCAGGGTTGCTCTGGATGAGGAGAAGACGCGGCTATAAGGAGATGCTTGGGGGCTCCTTATAAAGAGTGTGCGTCGTTAATTGTAGACGATATCGGCTTGTACAGAGCTGAGCGGTCGTTGAGACAGGACGAGGCTGAGTAGAGCTAAAGTTGAAAGGTGATCATTTTTCCCCAACGCCGCCCCCGGAACTCGGGCGTAGGCGGCCGTTTCCCCAATCACAGCCACTTCCCTTATCGCTTATCGACCTGGACGCCACTTTTCCCCGCATCATTCCAAGGTCAAAGCAGCCCAAAAGCATGGAACCAGCTTCGATTCGCCGTCACCCATCAACAAACCTCGGCTCTCGCACGGATATCAATATAATCAGCTTCACACAACCTTCTCCTTCCATGCCAAATTTATGGGGCAGAAAATACAGTTTTGCTCAGTCTCTGCCCGATCTCTGTATCGCGACATGCAAGATGCAGCAAGTCTCAGTCAACCCGGATTGAGTTGGTAGCATGGTTGTGAACAGAGATACAAGGATTCCGAAATGATCATCTTTAAATCTTGTCTTTTTAGCAAGACACTAGAATTTCTTTTTGTATGTTAGCGACCGTGTTGCCGTTGCTAATGGTGCCCCTCCGTTCCGGCCGATTGCCATCTGCGTCCATGAGATCAAAGCACGCCAATCACCAAACTGGCAAAGCTGTGATCGTCCGAAACCGACAACCAATCCTAGAGCACGTTATCACTATCATCAACTGCAAGTATGTCTGTGCCTGGATCCTTGCCTAAGACGGCAGGACCTACTTTGGGACTCGAGCTACCGCGATTCCTTCCATTTAGTCCATTGATAAAGAGTTAAAGACCATCTTTCTAAGAAGTATACTATTAAGGAGATAGTAGAATACCTGGTACAAATGGAGAGAATTATATACTCTTTAGTAAGATAAATCTAGCTCTAGTGGATTCATTTGTTGCTATCTACTACCTGCTCCTTTCTTAAATAGACACTTGAAACCAGGGGTCGCCGAAAATTCATTCCTTTTTGATATAACCTGATTGTGGGGGATCAAGAATTACACCCAGAGAATGGAAAGGATGGAGAATAGGGTTTAGTAGGTCTTGAGACTTTGTATCCAGACCGAGCCTCCCAGAAAGCGTCACCGGTAAATCGGTACGACGGACGGCGCCAGTCTAATATGTCTTGGGTCTGCGTTATCGACGCCAAACATGACAGTGGAAGCACCAGCATCCCGTGACTTTGTCGCATCCCAGGCGCGATGACCGTGAAGCTCGTGATCCCACCAAGGTCCACGCACTGCATGTGCAATTGCCAGGAAGCCAGCAGGGTGATAGGGAAGTCCACGCGTCCGGTTGCGCACTATATCAAGAATGCTGACACCGAGAGACAAAGCAAGCATGGTAGTGACGGCAATGAGGATACTGCATCGGACAATGTAGACGATTTCTGTGACGCGTGACACTGTGGGAACCTCTGAGGTGCCAAAATACCCGGCCGTGCTGATCGATGCAATCGCGTGAGCCATGTTACCGAAGAAGTGACCCCAATCCTCCGCGGTTGGGATCGAGTATAGGGCGTCCAGCGTCTGGTCCACGATGGCAATCCGGTTCAAGAAAATGTACCACGGGATAGCTGTCATGTAAATCTCCAAGGCATCCAGAGCCTCCGTGTCTAGTGCTGAGGTGTTTGAACCGGGCGAAGGCACGCAGGAAGTCATAGCAGTGCCATTGAAGGAGCACGACCCGACCATCCACTTCAAGGAGGGTGTACACTTGGTGCGAGAAATCCAGTCGCCGTTATCGGTCTGTATCAGGCTCTTCTCGCCGTTCTTGTTTAGTAGTGCCGTGGTGTTGATCGTGGGGATTGACTGGGTAGCCGAGATCAAGTATGTCGTGCCAGTAGTGGGAATCTTGTTGATTTTTTCCTTTGTTGCATTGTTCCAAAGCCGCATAAATTGTGAGCCGCGTGATTTGGCCTTAAGATCGATAGTTTCCATGTGTCCGTCTGGCATGGTAAAGTTGTACGTCGTATCCTCGCCCTTCTTATGGGATGTAAAGGAGACTTCTGTTGCCGCTTCGCAGTGAGCATCCCAGCGAAAGAATACCAGTCCGTCGTAGGTCGTGTTGTGTTGGAGTGTCAGGTTGTGCGTCGGCACTGGGCCGAGCAGTCCAGAGTCCACGTTGACCAGTGCGCTTTGACTCACGAGGTTGCCCACGAAGGTGTACACAGACTGAGATAGGAAGGTGTCGTTATCAGCTAGAGAGGGTTGAAAGCTGGACCCTTCACTTCCGCCCATTGCAAAAGAGAGTGCCGTGATGTTTCCGAGTGTAGCATCGGCTCGAGACAGCGGCAGACCAACGACTCCGGTGCCAGGCTTGAGGAAGGTATGCGGTCCGACTGTGAGAATAAGTGTACCAACGGGCACAAGAAGGGTTCGTGTGAGGATGAGAACACTTTGCATCAGACCGTACCACCAGGAGTATCTAGCGACGGTTCTCAGCGTGAAGATGCTAAAGTTATCGCCGATTTCGTCCAGATCTCTGATTCTGACTGGTCGTTGCGTCGTCAATGCGAAGAGATGTAGCCTGCGGAATTCGTGCACAATCCATTGTACAAGGACGCCGGCAGGAGCCAACAGCACTGATAGAGCTATACCTGAGTAAAGCTGGTCGACAGGTAGCTTGTTGCTTGTACGGAAGACGCGTCTCTTGGAAGCATCGTTATCAAGCAAGGTACCCGTGTAGGACCAGACGAGGGTGAATACTGCTGCGACCAAGTAAACAAACAAAATGATAAGATAGTTCCTCAGGAAGTGGTCGAGTTTGAAAAGACCCTTCGTGGCATCTTGGGTACTGCCATGATAGGCGACAGGCTGCTGTTGCAAGGGGAGACCACTGTCTTTGTCGGTTGGCTGCGGGATATCTGTCTGCTCCTCGTTCTCGAGAGACGAGTACACCGTAGGAGGAACTCCCATGGCCGCGTGACTTTAGCGGAAAGAACCAGAGGTCCAAGGGAAAATGTTGAAGATGGGAAAATTGTTCACACCGTCTAGGTGGTAGAAAGAGAAAATGGGGTGGACACGGACACGGACACGGACTTGGGGATGGACACGGGCATGAATCGACTAGGTAATTAGACATGAAACCAGCAATTGAGCGCTAGCCACACAGGCACCCTTGCACGATGCAGTAATTCAAATAATTAATGGTTAACCTAGGTGATGAGCGCTTACTTTTTCCAATAAAGAGGAATTTTGATACCGCTGGACCGGCCTTGTAAGAGGCCCTATACCAGGATTGTAAACTTAAGAAGCTCGGCATATCTAATTCTCGCATAAAGTTAGGTATGAAATACACATTCGAAAAAAAATTCTAGTGTGAATTGAGATAGGTGTAGCGGTGGTTTGCAACTAACTATCGGCAGACCCTGGAGTGAAAGATCGCTTCCTGCGCCTTCAACGGCACTGCTGTAGCCTTGGGCAAGCTTACTACTGACGAAGATGAGTCCAAGACTAACATCGCTGGTAAGAGATCCTTTGTCTTCCCTAGGGCTGCGGTGTCAGGTTTGAGGAGCTTGCACGGCTCGAGTATGAGCCTATGAGGGAAGTGTAACAACAGGCTCTAGGCATCTTTCCCTATATCCAGACGATGCAACTATCACTTACCTAGCGGCAACGTTGCAGTCAAATCCAGACATGGAAAACCGATGAAAGTGTTTTAATCACGACTGTGATTAAACAACACGTAGCTATTCAAACAATTTTTCGTAATTCGTACCAGATCACGCAAGCATGAATGTTCTCCCAACAGGGTGCCAAGCGAGAGAGGTCAATTGTTTCTATTTCTGGTATGCTAGGGGAGAAGCTACCCCCAATACAGTTTGGCCGACTTAGATACAGCTGGTGATTCTTGGTCTACTAAATCTGATAAGGAAGAATCATTCCCTGATGAGACGTAACTCTGTGGACTCGTGCGCTGGAAAAGACTCCTTCGCGAATTTGAGATAGACTCACGTGTACGGTAAAGCAACCATCTGGGTCTTCGGTTCCATCGGTCGTGAGCTCCGTTCCAATGACGCTGTGAAAGGTCGATTCGTTGAGAGAATCCCTGGCACCGACAAAGTCGGCCCCCATGATCACCTGGTTGGAAAACTGCCAGTCAACCAGCCCCATAAAGTTGAGTCGGACCATCCACTGAGCCCTAGTCACGATTCAGTCCAAGTCTTTTGTGGTTATTAGCAAAGGCTTAGACTTACAAGACATCACGAGAGCCTTCGGGGCCCTCCTGTCCCTGGTGGAAGCGGAATCGGAAAAGATTGGTGCGGTGAGGTGGAGGGAGGCCCGCAGCGGTGCCTTGCAGGATATTGATCAAGTCGATGATGGTGTCGTGATGAGGGTATTCCAGTGCAGCGTGATTCATTGGAAAACGGAAGCTCGCAATGGGATTGAAGAAAGATCGAGTGCCAATGACGAACCGCATCTTGAGCTCGGCTTCGGCCCCAGGGTTCGCTGATGGCACCATCCAGATGGCGCAACCCTTAATACAGGCCATCTCTCCATCGTAATCCTTGAACCTGATGGCTTCATTGAGTCGAAGAAAGAAGTGCTGGCGGGCCTTTGCTTCTCCCTCGATCTGGTAGTACTCGAGGAAGAATCCGATGAGCCCGGTGCGTACCACGACGTTGACGTGCGGTTTATTCCCGCGTCGGATGTCTTCGATGGTGAAGATCTCTTCTGGCGGAGGAGGAATGTCCTCCCAGTGGCCCATTACGGCCATAATTTGCGAGGGTTGGTGGTCGACGAAGGTGTTGGGGTTGAAGGTCGGTTCTTTCGTTTTGGTGTTTCGAGGAGGGTTCTTGTGGCTCTTCCTCTTCGAGGTTTTATACCGTAATGGTGATCGTGACGAGCCGATGAAGCTGTTTAGATTCATACTTGGCGGGCTTTAGTCTTGACGATTTGCGTTTGGCTGTTCTCCATGAATAAAGGAGCGATGGTGCTGAAGCGTTGCGTTCGTTATCGTTGAAGTTTGAAGCATGAGATGGCATGGCTATTTTCCAAAGCTGAATACCTGTTCGATCATCCCTGCGGCCATGCTGGCCATTCAGAAAATGAAAGGTGAATAAGGAATTGTTTTTATGGTCACGGCTACACAACCATTGTTTTATCGCAACTCAGTTGAATGCAGTGCAAACAAATGTCAACGCTCACTATCAAAACAATCACTTCAACATTCATCCAAACAAACATGAAGGCATTGTTTTGTCCTCGGGGTCTAAAGTGACAAAATTGATTCACCACATGATTGCGCTGCTCCATACATGTCAATTCGGCGGAAAGCAATTTACGCACGGGAGCGAGTGAATCACGGCCAGTGTCAGCCACCTCAACACCATAATCTTAGATCAACCAAATTCTATGTAGTGGCCCTACCTCTGATCACAAAATGCTTAGAGTACACTTACATGAGCCTACAAAAATCTTTCCTTGAATTCTGTGAACTTCTGTCCATGTCGTCTCATCAAATTGAAAGATGTGAGCTTGTTGTCGTAAAGGCCCCTGCTGTTAATTCATCTTCATAACCTAGATCAGCAAAGGGCGCTTCACATGCACCAGCCGCTCATGATACGCTGTCAATGATAGTAATTTGGTTCCTGGGAGTCAAAGCGGCTAGTCATGAACATGTCTGTGCGATAATAAAGGTTCTTTATTTTTGGTGGCTGTCTTGTAAATGAATCTAGAACTCAATAAGCCCAGGCAAGGCGAAGCCATCAATTGCATACGAGCAGACGTTCTGAAGCTTCGAAGAACGTCGTCAGATCCACCGCATCGCAGATCAGGGACCACTGATCAACTTGGAAGTCCCATTTTTTACCGCATAAATATATGGCACAGTGACAGGGGCAAGATACGATAACAAGACCAAGACCATCAAGAGAGTCATCTACCGGTACCTACTACGTAGTAAATCAGGGGTTCATACTGTTAAGAAACAAGTGTTACCCCGCAAGTGGGCTGATGCGGCATCTCCCGCTGCTGATACGTCCGGCACTTGCCTTGCCGAACATGGTTAGTGTCAATAGTTCGCTGACTCGGCTGAATTAAACTTTTCTCGCCGCCAATGTTGATTGACCCTTTTCTGACGGAGGGAGAGTCCGGTCGCTATATAAACACACCACGTCTCCATCCCTGACTGTTTAGTCGAAACCGCTCCCTATGCAGTGCAACTATGGCTTCCGACAGCCCTGCCTTCCGTGACCAGGCGCTGCCTCCGGGCACGCAGCGCATCGTCGATGTGCAGGCAACGCACGTGTTGCTCGCGCCTCAGCCGAGTGCTGACCCAAATCAACCCCTGGTAGGTGATGCCAAGCTAGGGATATCCGCCCAAGTTAAGGGGCAAGTGTGTGACTGAAATCATGACCTGCAGAATTGGAGTCCATGGCGAAAGACTCTCCACATGACGCTACTCTGCCTTTACGCGATGATGGTATTTGCTATGTAAGCCTCGAGGCACCCGGCTAGGCCTATTACCTCGTGATTCTCGCCTAACCGTTCTGCTCCAGACTCTGCGTTAGTGTACCACTATGGCAAGATATCAATCAAGAACTCGGCATCAGCTTTGACGCGCTAAACAATGGTTACGCGACAAACATGGCAGGCTTGACTGTCGGCTGTATCATCTTCATCCCCATCGCCCTCCGCATCGGCCGTCGACCAGTCTACATTGTCACAGCCTTGATCATGTTCGCAGCTGCTGTTTGGCAAGCCAAGATGCAGACACTGGGGGATATGTTTGGAGCGAACGTCGTCGCTGGTGTTGCCGGCGCTGTCAACGAAGCTCTGTTTCAAGTTACTGTAAGTAACGGCTCTCTGGGAGCAGATACAGTTGGTTGACCGAAGCACTCTTTGAACAGGTTTCCGATCTATTTTTTGTTCATCAACGAGGTACTATGAATGGTCTGTATCTGATTATGGTCGTGATGGGAGTGAGTTATCATCAACACGCAGCCTGGCAGTTGTGCTCATCATGCCTCTAGAATTACCTCGGACCAGTCGTGGGCGGCCAGATCGCTGTGTCAATGGGCTGGCGCTGGGTTTTCTGGCTTTGCAGTATCTTCATGGGCACTATTTCCGTGCTCATGATCTTCTTCCTCGAAGAATCCAAGTATACACCGCCGCCACTGACCGGCTGCGAAGTCGCACCAAGCGCGCCCTATGGTCAGCTGAACAAAGTCAACAGCATCACCAAATCGCCTGCTTCGGGCTCACGAGATGGGAGCGAAGAAGCTGTGCTAAGTCAGAGAAGCAGGCTCGTCGAGATTGATACCAGGATCCCCATCAAGTCCTACTGGGAGCGTCACGCGCTTTGGTCTCCAAACAAGCATGCCACTTCCGTGCAACACACCCTTTGGCAGTCTTTCTACCAGCCGTTCCACATCCTGGTTGTGTTTCCAGGCGTCATGTTCGCCGCGTTGCAGTACGGCTGGCTCGTTGCTGTGCTTGCCACCCTGGCAGTTACACAGAGCGTATTGTACTCTTTGCCCCCTTACAACTTCTCCGCCGCCGGCGTTGGGAACATGAACTTGCCTCCATTCATCGGCGCTCTATTGGGGTCTCTCTTTGGTGGTCCGCTGGTGGACTATGTTATCGTGCAGATTGCAAAGCGTCGTGGGGGAATCTACGAGCCCGAAACTCGTTTGTGGCTGTTCCTCGTTCCCGGATTGTCAATGGCCATCGGCTGTCTGATGTATGGCTTGACGATTGCCCAGGTATGACATTATCGGGACTTGAAGTAACGCAGAAACTAATGACTTTCTTTTTTAGGGAATGCCGTGGATTATTAATGCAGTAGGGGCTGGCTTCATCGGGGTTGCCATCGGAGGCTGCGGCGATATGTCCCTAACATACGTCCAAGACTCGTATCAACTCGTGAGTAGCCCGTGCTACCTAGATCTATCCAGACACTCTTGTTCTGCCTTCCAATTCTTTTCGAATTTTGCTAACAGTCCAGATCCTTGGTCCCGCTCTTACGGCGGTTGTGTTCGTCCGCAACATCGTTTCGACTGGGCTCGTCTTCGCTATATCGCCCTGGATGGCAGGTATGGGAGTCTATAACATGTTTGTTCTTCTAGGGTGCACTGCTGCGGCAATCGCACTCACTTGCATACCCATGATCATCTGGGGTCGTAAGTTTCGGGCTCGATTGGCGCACAAGTACGATTACTTTATTCACCAGCAGTGACATCGTTAAAAGTTCGTCACCACTATTTGGCGTTTTTCATTTAATAGCAAAATTCCGCAGATTATCTCAGATACGTTTAATATTTTGTTCTTTGGCAAACGAGATCTAATGTGCCAATGGTTGAACACAATTCAGATTTATTCATTGTGGTATGGTCAATTTAGCAAGAAGGCATATAATAATGATCCGACCAAGACATATCGACCCATGAAGCGTTGTATCTGAGGTGTTGGAGGTTTGATTGCCCAGCTTATCCTGAATGCGTCCTATCTTGGCTACCCTCTCCTATGCTCTATTGCGCACAAGTCACCGCAAAGAAAGCGGGTACCAGTCAAGGGGCAACTTGACAGGATTCTCTTATTACTAGGTACCAGGAACGCAGAATCGCGAGAAGATAATAACGCACCGCGGGTTGGCAGTTTCATACCAGATATTCTCAAGGATATGAGAAGGTCGCTGCGCGTGTTTTGGGAATCTGTCAGCCTTGAAATGGCGAGGACCCAGAAAAACTAGACTCCAAGTTATACCCGTTTTCCCATTCTCAGTATAGTATTATGTACCTCAACTACAACTAGTATCGGGGCCAGTCCATCAACTCGTCAGAACATGTATCATCTACTCATTACAAGACCCCCCCCCGAGGGAATACTAGTGTATCACCATCCACCATCAGCGGCACAGCGCGGCCCCTCCAGTATCTTCTAATACCTTCTAGTCTCTTTGCATACTCCAAGGTTGACTCGAAAATTGTCTTCCTTCTCTGCCCGTAGAGCTTTACTCTCGCTTGAACAACGCCACTCCAAGGGCGCACTTGAGCCCCCTGGTCAGGTTCTCTGTTCTCTTCACCGGCTGTGATTGACAATTGGTCCATGAATCGACCAGACAGAAGCCATGATCGGATAGCTTCTGAGCCAGCTATTGAAAAGCAACTTCTGATGCCACTGTTTGTCATGTATGAGACAGATGCCCCGTTACGTACTAGGAACTTGACGGCATTGAGGCTTCCGCAAAAGCTTGCTATCATGAGAGCGGAGCCCATGGAGCATCCTTCGAAGCCAATGCTAGCACCCATCTCCAAGCAGTTAGACATCACCTCAACGTGGTCGGATGCTGCAGCGCGGCACAAGGGGCTCCAGCCGCGAGACGGGTCAAGATTCAAGATTGTCAGAAAGGTCTCATGGGGTAACATCCGTTGAAAGTGCCGAAACTTTGAGCTGAGAAATGCCAGTTGATGGATATCATACCAGTCCAGGTGCCACGGAAATGAGGTCGTCTTGAGTAGTTCTGGGTTGTGTTGAATGATAGAGGCCGACGGCTCATTCTCGCAGATGATACAATGCATCAAGCTTCGGCCGGCATCATCTTCCCTGACTAAATTGAGCCCCAGACTTCTGAATGACGAGATATCCTCAAGTGTGATTTTGGGAACATCGCACGGCGTCAGGGCCCTTGTATTGAAGAACACAGCCATCAAATCCTTGGGTAACTTGGAACACAATCGAAGGCAGAGCTCACCAAATGCCTCGGCACTGCCTACAAAATCCCTTATGGAAAGAAGAGAGCCGCACCTGTAGATTGCTCCCTGCGTGGCTCCCAGGTCGATCAGGTAGTTTACCATGATGGCAGACTCAGCATATAATAAGGGTGTGAAGAGAGAGTCACCAGCCCCGTCAATTGCTGCTCCTTTCTCAAGAAGGAGTGGAACGACGGCTTGGTGGTCGTGGAAAGAGGCAAGATGCAGAGTTGCCAGTCCTGCGTCCGTTTGTCGATTCAAGATTGTCGCCCAGGCTCGGCGAGGGGTCGTCTAATATCTGCCCCTACAACTTCGAATTAGACAATAATTTAATTCACAGATTGACCTCTTTGACTTACGCATAGATGTCTATGCACTCTTCCAAGGCGTCCAGTAAAAGCTCGAGGCCCTTAATATTCCCGTCCCGGATCGCGATATGAAACGGGAGCTCCGCGCCAAAGAGCAAATCTCCTCCTTGTGAGCAATAGGCCGCGAAGAGTTTTGGGAGTAGCTGTTGGACGCTTGGCAAAGAAGCTGCAATACTGATTACATTGCTTGTATAAACCCCGTCTGTAAATTTCGCATGTAACGCGCTCGCTCCGTTGTCTAAGAGCCACTCTGCCATTTCTATGTTTTCCGTTTCCAGAGCCATAGTCAAAGCCGAGAGTCCAGTAGCCTCGCCACGTAGAGGGATGTCAACTGGACAGCCTACAGAGAATAATCGTGTGCATCTGTCCTGATCATCGTCGCTGATAGCTTGCTCGAGCCCCTCTGCCCAGGCGTTTAGTTGCGTCTGAGTGAGATTGTCTCGTTTCCAGCGCTGGTGTTGCTTCACCTCACAAGGAGTGAGTCTGCTGCAGTATTCCAAGATGGAATCATAATCCTCTCTGTAGGCAATTTCTCTGGGTGAGTAGCCGAAAAGGTTATAAGATTCTGACGCTCCGTTTTCAAACAATAGCTTCAAGGCGGATAACGAGCCCCCAGAAGCAGCCATGTGCAACGGCGTGTCGTAAAGGTTGCTCTCCGCCATGATATCCAATCCGAAGTCAATCAGCAGCTTCATTGACTGTGTAGAGCCTGCAAACGCAGCAGCATGTAATGGTGTTAGGCCCTCGACTGATGCCGAGGTTTCGATGGGGATGAGATTTTCATCGAGAAGGAATTCGAGACAATCTGATTCTAGCCCCCAAGCGGCGGCCAAGTGGAGTGCATTGGCTTCTCTGATGCACAATTCCTCACTATCGGCGTCCTCGGCTTCGAAACATACTGGCGCTGAATTCGTTCAATCTAAGGTTATTGAGTTTGTAGACGTGCGGGCCAATAGATGCTTCAGAAAGGTCACGTTTTCCATGTGAATAGCTGCATGGACAACTCCCCAGCCAGCAGCAAGATCAGCACCCAAGTCCACAAGGAGTTCAGCGCACTGGTTAGATTCCTCGTACAGGTGGTGAATAATGACAGAACTTCCTTGATCGACTTGAGCTACCCCGTTGACATCAACGCCTCGTTGAATAAGGTCCTCGACCAACCATAGAATGTTGATTGCTTTATTGCTCGTTGCGAGCATATGTAGCAGGCCCTTTCCCTCAAAATCGGGCTCGGGGGAGAACTCTCTCAGCTTCTCAGCGGTACTATGGTCGAGGAGTACTTGGAAAATGGTCTTGCCGTGCTGTGAGCTGCACAGCTTGATGGCTCTCCAACCTTGACAAGCGTATTCAATAGCCGAAGTGCCTTTGCTTCGATCATGAACGTTGACGCTGTGTTCTAGTAAGAGAAGTACCGCATCCAAGGCAACCTCATCGATCGCACGCTTGAGGAACTCTAATACAGCGCATGACTCGAAGACTGCCTTGTATCTAGTTCGCACAAGCAAGTTGCGAAGGGTTTCAATGGGAAAGTAGTACATGACGTGTTCGATGTTGTGGACTTGGGCAAAGAGTGGAAGCAGCCCAGACTCTCCTGTTTGGTATTCGTGAGTTTGCATGAGCCCAAGTCGAAGCATTGTCACCAAGACACTACTCACTCGTTTCCTGTGGCCGATACGATCCCGCTTTTGGAGATCCGGTCTTTCAAACGAATAGAAAAGACTGCAGACTGATTCCCAAAGTGTCGGACTAACCTTTGGAGAGGGGATGATTAGTGAAACTGGTGGCAGCAGGGTTCGAATGATTTCCGAGTCAGGAGTAAAGCCTTGGTACAAAGCCCTTTCGAGGAAAGATTCGAGCGGAAGTTTGCCTTCGAACCTATACTCCAACATATCTTGGAGTATTCCTTGTAGCGGCTGCACGCCCTCCAAAGACAACCGCGGTCCGATTCGGTGCAACGGCGTACAGCTTCCCTCAGCTGCCTTGTCAACGTCTGCACCGGTAGCGATAAGTTGACGAATGATTTGTTCCGATCCAAACTCGGCCGCTGCACCGAACATCGGATCGTGTTTCTGCCAGAAGTTTGGTATTCTGGAGCAAAATTCCAGAAGAAGGAGGGCCCTTGCTTCCTTCTCGTCCGCTTTCATGCCTCGCAAGTCTCTGACATTTGGTTGCAGCAAAAGTGAAAGCGCGGTATCGCCATTCAGTGACTTCATCTGAAGTGCCTTACATGTCGCCTCAGGGTCAAGCTCGAACCAGTAATTGAGGAACTCGTCGGTGTAGTATTTGCTGCCTTTGGTAGCCCAGCGATGCCAGATTGTATAGCCCTTGGCGTTCCTAAGAAGAAGAGAGTATCCTCGGCTTTTCCACGCCTCAAGAACCGAAGAGCTTAGTAACATGCGGCACAAGTGGATGGGGTAATCACCTTCTAGATTCCTCTGATAAGGGTCTGTGCCTGTATCGAGTATGATCTTGAAGGCTTCTGGGGAGTCCAGCCAGGCTGCCATGTGTAGCCAGCTATCACCTTCCTTCATATTGGGATTGATCTCTGGGAGCCGTCCGTTAGCAAGGCATTCTTGGACTAATTCAGCATTGTCGCTTGATATAGCTGCGCGCATCTTCTGAACAAGAGATTTCCGGGACACCGAAATCCGAGAGTCAATCAGGGACGGATCCTTGGTGTATGACAGGCCTTTTGCAACAGCCCAACGCCATATACTCAGGCCAATTTCCCGACCCCAACTAGCAGCGTAGTAATCAGGAACTCCTTGCAAATGTTGCAAGATTGCAAAGGTAGACGACTCTACTTCAGCCTCTTTATAGTCCGTCATCTCCAGACAGTATTCGAAAAAGCCGATCTCATCCGGCCTCGGGACAATACCAGAAGACAGCAAGGTGATAAGTGGTGTGAAGTCGTAAAGCTTAGCGCCAAGTGAGCATGCGATTCTGAAAATGGAAGGGTATCCGTCTCCAGGATGAAGTAAGCTGTTCGAGGGCTGGCCCCCGTTCTCGAGGAGACATTGAATGGTGAGATTTCTTTGGCTGCTCTGAGGAACCCAAAATGAAAGGAATTTGGGAAACGGATGGCCGACGGACATCCCGCGTAGAATATATAACGTGTCGGGCAGTGCAAATATAGTAGCCAACGCAAGATTCATCGGTTTTCCAGCGTTGGATGGGGCGTTGACTCGTACATTCTGGTGGATGAGAAAACTACAGATCTCTGGGATGTTCAGTGCAGCAGCCATGTGAAGAGGCCTGAAGCTGGTGTCAAGGACCGTGGCACAAGCCTGGAGGTGACTATTATCCATGGTGCTTGTTTCATCATCGTTACTCCACACTTCATGTTTCGAATCTCGCTCAACCTTGGCGGTTTTACGATCATCCACCTCCTCCACTTCGATATGATCACTCTCCTCCGATGTCTCATGACCCTCTTCCGATGTCTGATCAGCGTCGGTCTCCGGGTCCATGATGGCTCTAAGCTTATCAGCTTTTCGTTTCATGATCGTTCCAACCACTTCAATTCCCCAAGCTGCAAAATTTGCTGTCTTCGATGGGTGGAAGAGTGAT
Organism: Fusarium cicatricum; assembly: GCA_021730345.1. Classification (NCBI taxonomy): domain Eukaryota; kingdom Fungi; phylum Ascomycota; class Sordariomycetes; order Hypocreales; family Nectriaceae; genus Fusarium; species Fusarium cicatricum. The sequence goes on along the minus strand of JAJODA010000203.1, from coordinate 6,039 downwards.
TTGGCTAGGTCCAGCACGGTATTGTCATCGAGCCCGTTTCTCATAAGAATGATCCAGCAGTTAGCAGAGTAATGATAGAATGGATAGCTCTCATCCCTTTTCTACATTAGGGCCTTTTCCTCGTATGTTACTGTGGGTTGTCGTTCAAAGTTTTTGAGCTGTAAAAACCTAAGACATTGCGCTGCAAGCAGTGTGCGGCTATTCGGCTCTGAAATGTAGTAGTTGCGGAGATCAACGGGCTGCGACAAAGCGGCTCTGTTCTCAAGAAACTCTTGGACTGTAAAGTGGGCAAATTCGAAATGCAACCCATTCTGAGATTTCTGGATAAGACTGCTGCATCGTTCCAAGATGACTCGTTCTGCAACTGTGTTGCTCTCATCAAGGGACGCGCCTAAGGTGTCTGGAGTTGAAACAGCTTGTTGTAGCTGAAGAATTGTCAATTTTGGGCGTGCAAAAGCAATGAAGCAAAGAGTCATCTGAACTGCCGTCTGAAGCCTGGACGAGCTGGTATTGTTGATTCTTTCAAGAAGACGGCGGTAACTCTCAGGAAGATCTGGAGGTAGCTTGTTCAGGGCCTCGCGGCGCTCTTCATCATGCACACAACCACAAAGATAGTCGATGTATAATGCATATGCCTCTCAAAGGCAAGGTGCTTCCACAATAACAAAGAACACAGTTTTCTTCCCAATTTAAGCATTATGACCCAATGCTCGAACATTATTGTGGATCAGTCATGGTCACACTATTATACAAATGAGGTCCACAACTATCCAGGCGACAGCGATGATTGCCAGGGCATGAAGTCATTTTCATAATATGACCTTGTTCACGCAACAGCCTGTCCTATTTCAGCGGTGTTCGTCACGAATAAGTCTAGGTGATACAATACATGAACTCGATATCGTTACTAATACTTCGTCACGTACGAACAAGGTTTTGATGACATGGCCAGCGCAGTAAACTCCAAAATTGCAGTTTATCTGTACTGATGAATATTCTCAGCTCATTTCCCCGAGCAGGGTAAAAGCCTAGTCGTGTTCGAAGACTTTGATGAAGACATCGACGATCTGTGGCAGAGAGAAGGTCGCTTTATGGCAGCTTCGTATAGACCTGGAGACTTTGAGACGGACCCGTCCTGGAAGGGAGAGAGCCGCTTTGTCACAGATCTGATCAGAGTCCCATACCAACCTCTTGCGGTCTGGTTGACCAAACTCAACTCTATCGAACACATGGCTGTCTCTTTTATTATTGACGCAAAACACTATTTCGATGCTGTATGCCAGCATCCAGAGGTAGATCAGTGGCAGAATCTCGCCAGACTGTCACTTACTTCAACCCTGTTGAGTTCCGAGGCCAGTTTTGGAGAGGCCAACGACCTCTTGTTGGTCGCAGCATCCGCTGCTAGCAGGATGCCTAGACTCCAGATCATGGAGCTATGGTACTCTAAACGGGGTCAAGCATTTCTGCTCAGGTGCAATGTGTCTCAGTGTGGAACAATGGAGATCTTTTGCAAGGGCGCATGGAACTTGGCTCTGCGGCCTGACGTCGCGGCAGCATGGGAAAGAGTGTCACTTCACCATACCGGAAGCAATCTCCGATTAAGTGAGCCGGAACTCATCGAACATGCCTTGATTAAGTCTCACGGCGACGCAATTCATCACTTGGGACTTGCCGTGCAGGTAGTTCATCCAGAATCTCTACGGCAGATAGGACGTGAAAGCGAGAGGAACCCAGCTGGTCCACGGGGAGACTCAAAGTTCCCTTTATTTGTCTGTTAGATGCCAAAAGATTCGTCGGAGAGCCGAGAAATTATTGTGGTACCCCTTATATCGCTGGCATTGGCATTATGGGTAGTAGATTCTACGACTTGAACATAAACCTCAAAGGCTCTTTCTTTGTGGCAGACAAAAGTGATGTCTTACAGCAAGTCCATGGCTAAGCAGATCTTAAATCTTCAAGGTTGAACTTCCGGCACATACCAGATTATACCGACATGAAATGATCTCGGGGTCAAGTTGCTCGAACAGTCTTGGGTTTTAATCAAGCTATATATACCTAACGATAAACTCTATGGCATGAAACAAACAACTATGATGCGCAATCCGACATCTCAGGCTATGCATATCTATGAGTATGCACCATCGGCGGGGTGCTCAGAGCTGGTGTCTCTACCGTTGCAGTCGGTGGACGAGATGCTTCGGGTCCATCAGCAAATGGATTATTCTTCTGTAACCGTTTCCCGCCCTTTCTCCTACTCCTTCGCACGCACGCAGTGACTGCGCAGACTGCGATCAGTATAAAAATGGCACCTCCCACAGAGGCAGAAGTGGCAATCACAGCGGTCTTATTTCTGTCGAACCAACTACTGCCAGATCCTCTCCAACCATCTCCGGGGCCCCTACCATTGCCATTGTCATTTTCATCACACTCTTGCACGTCTTCGGGACATCGGCTCGACGATCCATCGCATGTCTCCTCGGGATCACAAGACGCCGTGCTCTCTCTGCAGACCCGACCACTCGGGGCAACCCGACACTGATCCGTACAGCAGGCATCTGATGAAGGATCACACTCGGCGCCGTTCCGAAGTTGACATGTCCGTGGATCGCAGCAGGAGTCTTCTGGGCATCCTGTTTCACCACCGCAGTCACACGCCTCACCTGGCTCAACGATTCCGTTGCCGCATTGACTGTCGTTGATATCGGGAACATCATCCTGTCTGGTCAGACAGCTCGTGTCGATTCTTTCATCCCCGATTGCCGCACAAATTGTCCCGATGGTGCAGGGCGAAAAATTCTCAAGTTGTGGTCCACTTCGTGGGTTCATGATGTAACGAGCCCCTGCGTCGCAAGTAGATCTGCTAAGAGGACAGCAGTTGCCAGATGGAGAGTTGCTGGAGCCACAAGTATCAGATGTGCAATCGTGGGATGCTCCAAAGTTGTGCGCTAGCTCATGAGCAAACACTTGCCACTCGGAACCAGTACGGACAACGACATTGGTAGCGGCTACAGAGCTTCGGCCTCCTCGCCAGGACCTTGTTCCTCCAGCGCTGCACAAATTGGCAATCCAGGCCATACCAACAGCAGAACCGCTCTCGCAGGAGCTCAACAGAGTCCATGCAGCGTTTGAGTCGCGGAATCGATTTCTCCAGTCAGAAAAGAGTCTCAATCGGTCCGAGATGTCAATATCTGCCGTGCAAGCTCGGTTCCATGGAGTTGCCCCAGAGGCGTCCGAGGGGCAGGAAGAGGGGCTGATGGTCAGGTTTTGGATCGCTAGGGAGATGTTGAAACTGTCTTCGTATACTTGAGAGGCGATGTTAACCTGCGAGATGATGTTTTCCCGGGCGTCTTCCACTGAGTTGAACTGTGCTGTGTAAGTGCAGTCTGTTGTGATTCCTATCAAGGCCACGAGTCTCGAAGATAGACACCCGCTGGTTGACCCGATGTTGTCTGTGGGATCAAAATCGTCCATGTCTCCGTCCGGGTCCATGTCGTCTTGTCGGCGAAAGTGGTTTCGACGACCATCTTTGTGCGATTGGAAAGGATATGAACGGCGGAGATCAAGGCCAGAATCAGAACTATCCGCTGCGCATAGCGACGCGTTTGAATATGATCGTTGGGAAACAGCTCCATCATGCTCGTGCTCGACAGTATCAGAGTCCTTCCAGACCACCATGTAGGGAGAACTGGTCTTGGGGAGGAGGTCTTTGCGTGAAAGTCGCACACTGCGTAAATTCGAGTCAAGTGAAATATGGTAATGCTCGCCGTCGACGGTAAAAGCGCCCTCCAGCAAATGCTGGCCTCCCCGTGGTCGGAGCATGATTCGTGTCCAGCCTGCCCTTCTCCATGTTTGCGATTCGATACCAGCAACAAAAGCGTCTCCCTTGTATAGTAGTGGCGTGCGTAGGCTTACGGGTGTCGTCGAGGAGTCGTGATTTCCGTCGAGTCCGAGTTGTCGTACGTCCGTAAGATGAGAAACCACGTTACGACTTGGTTGCAGATCCAGCCGGATCTTTTGTCGTTCAGTAGATAGATCAAACCCGACTTGAAAAGTCGAATTTGAATCAAGAGTCTCTGGGTTTTGAGAGTATCGTAGATTCTCTATTATCGAGATTTGGCTGATTGGGCTTCGGGCTATTGACAATGCTGCAGGGGCAGTAATGTTAGCCACTCGTCATCGACTGTTGATTCTGATAGAGTTTCCCCATAACTTACCTTGCACTTGCATCTGCAGGAAAGAGAGTGCCCAAAGACAAGAGGATAAGCTCGGGATTTTCATGATGAAGTGCATATGCGTAGAAGCTCAATGTATAGATGATACCCACGACGAAGTGAGATATCCAGATGTATTTAACTTGCTCAAACCGAAACGGTTTCACAGAATAGCCTCGATACTCAAACGGCCAAGCCCGTCTATGACACGAGGACTCAAAGCCTAAGATCCTTGACCAACCAGAGACGACAGCGCCGAGTTCTCTTGGCGTCTTGGTCTGAACCCAGCGTGCTAAGCCACCCTGGGCCTCGTCATGGGAACCTCTCGGGCGGAGTAGCGGACCAAGTCCATTTTGACAAGCGAGATGCACAATACTTTGTTTTACCGTATCTGATGCCGATACTATCTCGTAGCTTTGCTTGACTGCGATATGTACGTGTCCCAGGAGGCTAAGCAGATGACGGGGACATGATCCCATTTACCAGTTAGTCTACCCCGGTAGCATCCTCCGCGACAAATGCTTGCACTAACTAGTACCCCATGTTTATTAAGCTTAAATGGCATTAGATGATAGACGATGCTGACAGTGCAAGCATCTTAAATCCGAGAGGCGATGTTGTAGCCCACTCAATGACACCAAAGCTGACGTACGCTTTCTTGGCATGGAATTGTCAGCAACACAAAGCCGCAGTCTCTTCTCTGACCGCACCTTTCAGGTAATAATCGACCACTGTTGAAGAGCCTGCCCCATAATTTACGCAAGCTTCGGGACTCGGATGTTTTTACTTAGGGTTAAAGCCGAGAGGATGGAGAAAGGGCCAATAACATCGGATATTTCCGACTCGCGATGCGGTTTATCCCCTTGTTTTCAAAGGAAAGCCACCGGTACCATTTCGCTGACTGCCGAGCGTATGGAAAGCTCCTGGACTTGAAATTCTTCCAAATATCTTGCATCTTGCTAACGGTCATCTCTGGGCTGGTTGACACTCTCTTGGATTGGGAGGCCACCCAAGAGATCTCAATGCTCGTTGTCTGCGTGACGCAAGATAATTTCTATAGGAGCCTCAAAACTATTTATGTCAGATACGGTAGTACGTTACCTAGTTACACTCATAATATCAACCGAAGTGCTCACTAATTCCTTTAAACCGTTGTCACGGTTGACCCAATGTTGTGCGGTAGGCTGGTAGTATCTCCCAGAACCAATTGAGTCCGCACGGAATCTGATAATGCCGTGTTAGTGCACAATTCAATATGGACTCGGCCAGGTTGCATCACGTGGCCCAATTCTAAAGACTTCACTTCATTATCTTCCTTTCGGAAGTTGAAGTAGTCATTTTCTGACTCGCAAGCGTTTGTCCAAGACAACCTATCCAGTGACTTACTTCGATATGGACTACCCCTTAGATCGCTATCCCAGCTCATCGGAACTTCAAACAAGCCGAACGAAGTCGGGCCCGGCTTCCAGACGCGACCACATCTTCATGTGCAAGATGTCGAAGGGGGAGGCTTGAATTCAAAGGCCTCACAACACTGGGTTACTAACCTATCTCTGATAAATGAAGAGGAGGTTTGGCGTTTGATCGATGCCTTATACAACAACAAAAGTGGTTACACACGTTTCTCATAAGTGCGAGCAACGTCCATCAAGTCTCCACATCGCACGAGGTATGCTTTGGTCTGGACCTATGACCGCCAGTCTTACATTTTATCGCTAGGCTTTAAGATAGGTAGGGGCCTTTTGGCCACCCCCTGGTTTTAGCCACCCTGTCTAGTGCGTTTATCTAATTAACTCAATTCACTATATATTTATAGACCCCCTAGGAC
>JAJODA010000199.1:0-22251 GCA_021730345.1 Fusarium cicatricum | reverse complement strand
GATGTTGGTCTCCCCAGATCTTATACGACGCTGCGACCACGCCAGCGACGCGTCAAGGATGGAGCGTAGCTCACTGCTGCCCATGGACGGCATGCCTCCAAGGCTGTCGCGCTCCTCCTCTTTCTTCTTGATGAACTCAAGCCCCACAGAAAAGAGAAACTGCACGGGGACGACACGGAAGAGGCCGGCGCCGTTGGTGATGAGACGGTCAAAGCATGATGTGGGATCCAGAGCACCAGGAGGAGCTGACGGGTAACGAGGCGTCGAGAGTCCACAGATCTGGGCAATTTTGAGGGAGGAATCCAGAGATACTTTACGGGAATAGTAAAAAGTAGGGTCTTCGGTAGAGCGAGCGAGCATAGGCTGGTGCAGAGAGATGAAGCAGCGATACGTAAACATCTGCACCAGAGACCCGTGGAACTGAGTAAAGACGGACCGTGAGCTGCGCCTCTGCGCTTGAGATAAAGCGGCGAGCGTCTCTGTCAATGTGCGGCAGGCTTTGGTGAGCTCCGAGTTAAGTCGCAACGTCTCGGGGTAGGACTCTTTGCTTCTAAACTCGTTGACGTGCTTGATGATGGTGAGACGGAGCGGTTGGGATTTGATCAATGCAAGTTGGACTGACATGTCAGTCAGTGCCTCTGGGTCGCTGGTTGGCTGTCTGTTTCCGTCTGGCTCATCACTAAGCTGATCATCGTTGAGATTGGCCGGCATTCTTGTGTCGTAGTGCTTGGAGGAGAGTAGCGGCGGCCCTCCGGCATCGTAGGAAGACTGCACGTTGAGCTCAAGGATCGTTGCCCACAAGCGGCGACGCATCTCGGAACGATATACAGACATGTCTCCGAGATGCTTTGGGTCTCGATGGAGTCCCATGTACATGGCTTGTCGAATCAGGCTTCCTGCAGAGACCCAAGTAAGATCCTGTCCAACCGCGCAGCATGCTTTAGCAATTATCAACATGCACATGATCTGAATGCCGGCAATAGACATCCTCCTCTTCTCAGGCGGCATCATAAGCCAGACCTGAGCCTCGTGCACCCATTGCATGGCAGCAGAGCGACGGCTGAAGACATCATCGTGGACGGTCGCCCCTATAGCCATACATATCTGAAGCTGCATCACAAAGACCTCACTGGCAGCATTAGGGTTCTGCCAATATCGCTCATACTCAGCCCGGAACGTGGGACCATGAAGGATGCGGATGACGCCCTCAAAGGTGCGGAAGTAGGCATCGACAAGTTGGTCAGCGATATCACGCTCGGGGATAGTCTGGCCTAGCTTGTCGGATGAGATAGGCCTGACACGGTTTCCTTTGATGGCACGAGCAAGGGTTTTGCACTTGACCAGCATCGTGTGAGATTCAAGCTTGCGTCCTTCCGCATTTCTAAGAACATTTAGAATGGTCGGAAACTATGGTGTGTTAGAATAACCATCAGATACAAGATAGGGACAAGGATCGACTAACCATATCTGCGCCATTCATCCAGTGACTCTGGCCAAAGAAGCGTGTCTTGGATACAGTCCCCTTCATAGGGGCTGCTTCCTCTTCTCCCTCCGGGATAAGGAGCCTGTCCTCCGCGGGGTGCGTGATGTGGCTCTCAGCAAGCTTCTGCTCGAGCTCACGCACCTTTGCGGCGAGAGCATCTATTGTTGAAGCCCCCGAAGCAGATCCTACTGTCGAGCTAGGAGCGCTGGAGGAAGATCCTCTTACTGCAGCATTGCCTGCTGAGGATTGTCTCCGAGGCTCGATGGCCGGGGCTGACCGTGCCGGAACGCGGGAAGACTGCTCTGCTCCGCCATCGCGGCCATGGCTCGCAGCAGCTTTCTTAGCCCGGGATGCCGGCACATGAGTCGGAGCATATGTACAAGGCGAGATCTTGGACTTTATGCAGTTTGTGCACGGCAGGCTTCTGTCGCAGCGTATCTTTCTGTGACGGCACTGCTCACAAGAGAGGGCCGGCCGGCGCCGCTTCTTCTCGGGCTTGGCGGCCGGCGGCGGGACGGTGCCACCCGACGCATTCCCCGAGGCCGTGTAGGACGAGTCCCAAGCGAGAGAAAAAGAAGGATCCTGTGCAGCCGTGGTCTCGGCAGCCGGGGCTGGGTCCTCAGCAAGGGGACCGTTGAAGAAGAGGCTCGGGTGGTTGAGAGACAGGGGGGGCTGGTGGGGTGGTGAGCGCTGTGAAGCCATCTCTGCGGTGCGGTCCACGACGATTTCGGCGACAACGGAGAATTCAACACAGCGAGGGTGCAGCCGATGGCCTAGGATATATGGACAAAGCACACAAAAGCCGAAAGACAACGAGGGAAACTCCCAACTCCATCGTGACGAAGGCGTAGCAGCATCTTGTGGGCTCACTCGGGTAATGATGGATAGACCGAGATGTCTTGAGCTTCTGATTGGCTAGAGAATGTGAATAGACCGAGAGCTGGAATGAATTGCCGGCTTACCTTACAGTCCTGATCAAGAGAACCCCTAGGCAAGCCAGCTTAATGAAGGTTATCTATAAATTCTCTCGGTGTTCTTTTTTTCTGCTTGAAAGAAGATTTATGAATCAAAATAAAATTAAATAGTGGTTGCTGGTTCATAGTAGAATTCGGAAATGACATTGAATGCTTGGATTAAGACCTCGCGATAAATTTGTTACATTGACGATATGACCCTTGAATAAGCCGGGCATCTGTGTTTGTAGTATCATGTGGGTAATCTCTAATCTCTTGCGAAAAAGCCGACCCTTGAGATGGCAGGTGTCATGAATAGAGGCCTGCATGACATCCACCATAGGTAATATCTAGTATGCCAATTCAGCTATTTCTCGCCCACGCCTCAATCACATTCTTGTGACAGGATTAGTTCAGCACGGTTGGAGTTAAATGGAAGTCATTTACCAGCTCATGCTTCAATGATGCACTTTCCCTTCGTTTGGTGAGCTCCTTGCATGACGCATACCTTACCGAGAAAGAATAGATAACTTGCGTGCTTACCTCGCTGCTGATGAAGAAGGGGCGAATGCACGACCGCATACATATAAAGTATATGGAAAAGTCTGTCCACTCTCTTGAGACATAAAACCTGCATCTTGGACACCTCGCTCATCAAACTTTCACTTCCAAGTATCCATTCGTTCTCAATAACATCACTCACTCACTATCTTTTACGAAGCGGAGATTTTCTTGAGCCAACCAGCTCGCCGCCGTTTCTATGGACCGCACGCAACCCCGAATGTGCTCTACGCACTCAAGTATGGGACAAGTTCCCAGGATGGGGGTGAATGGGTGCCATCGGTGCCATCGGTGCCAATACGTGGCTCCCCTGTAAGTTATCAACCCCAATATGATCATGGAGACTTGGCCTTGCATGCTGACTGCGTCGTTCCTGGATATAGACTGCCCGAACAAAACGTTATTGAAGCGTTCTACCGACGGACACACGTCGATCCTAATTATAGAATGCCCGAAGACAACGTTATTGAAGAGCACGACCAACAGTCGCATAGCGACGGCGAAAACACCCAAGCCTCCTCTGGGGAACCTGAAGATAATGTTGAAGAGCACGACCAGCAACCGCTTGACAAGGCCGAAAGCCCTCAAAACCCTGACATGAAAATTGAAGAGCACGACCAACAGCCGCATGGCGATGTTGAAAGCCCTCAAGCCCCTGACGTGAAAAGGGAAGAGAGCGTTATTGAAGAGCACGACCAACAGTCATAGCGTGACGGTGAAAGCTCTCAAGCTCCTGACGTGGACCCGCAAGCGGATGTTGTTGTTTTCCCTCCCTTGGACGCAGCTGTCAGGTCCAAGAACCCGCCTGCCACCAGCTGGCCCTCCTTGGACTTGATGAAGCTACATTCGGGACAACATGTCTTTGCCATGGCGTTATCTCCTTGTACGCCTACCTTCCCGTACGACCAAGCAGAGTGGATAGGCTGCCTCTGGATCTGGACCTTTGATCTTGCATCCCTCATGAAACAAGGCTTCTTTTGGACTCAGGCCAATGTGGACGTCGGGAATTCGGGATTCAAATTCGGGGCCACTTTACCGCACGATGCCTACGAACAAGGATGGAGAATTTGTCGTGCTTATGGCTTGAAGAGCCTGGCAGACCAGCCAAACTGGACCGGCTATATCGCACTATACTCCCACGATCTCCAGGTGCTGAAAGACTTCAAGCTGGAGCATTTAACCCTGGAACATGTCCATGGAGCGAGAGCCGTAGATTGGGAGGGGAAACGCACTTACAACTATGATCGCTACTACCCCGACAAGTGTTTTAACGCCATGTTCGATGATATGGAGTTGGAAGGATGGTGGCCCTGGCCAAAAGCTGGCGATGCGTGATGATGGGCTCACATGGCTCTGGGTTGGGTCTGGATGGTATCCCAGCGACTTTGCATAACAGAACAGCAGCAGTTTTCAATGTGATATGGAGAATTGTGTTAGAAGGTTGTGGGATGTAAGGAGCTTCTATCAAGCTTAGTTCTAGCTACCTTCGACAAAGAGAACTTTTGAAGCGGACCGAAGCACTTGAACCAGGTAGTGCATGTCCTTTAGATCATGAAGATTGAGTAGCGCATCTTGGAATCGTCTCACACCTAACACCTAAGCTTGTCACACGATGAGAGATAATCGGAACAATGTAGAACAACGCAATCGTTTCTGGCCAAGATCATTACGAATATATTACAATAACTTTATATACTTTTCCGTCCCCTCGTTTTCCTATTGAATCAATCATCCCGGTGCCCACCATACCTTGGCCATCTCCTTTGGTCCACTCCACGCCGTGAATGACTTCTTTCTTTTGGGCGGCGTGGGCTCTCTGGAGCCCGGATTAGTCAAACTCTCCTTGCCGATCAACACGGATTTCCTGTGGGTGCTGTCAGCCCCTATTATTCCTGTCCCCCTGCGGACAGTCCCGACTCTCTCTATCGGCCTAGGCTCGACGCGCCTTTGCTCGATATGCCTCGACTCCACGTGCCGCGGCTGGCTGTGCCTTGGCGGAATAGGCCTCATCTCCAACTCTTCCGGTATGTGCTCCTCGGGGACGACAGCTCGAATCCCAAAGACTCCCCCTTCTTTCTTCTTCCGCCCATATCGTTTTGATCTCCGTCCTGCGCCATCCCAGCCCATCTCGAACCGTAGTGCCGTGTCCCTTTCTCCAAATACTGCGTCAAGCTCTGTGGTCATCTGCCACTGTGCGTCTCGGGGCAGCATCTTGAGAATGTTGCCGTCGACAAGCAGAGCCGTGACGGAGGCAATCGTAGTCGGTGACCGAGGAAGACGGAGTCGTCGAGTAAAGATCCAGGATATAATATGGAGTAGGAGCAATGCACCTAAAAGACCCTGCAGAATCCGCGTAGCAAGGGGATCCTGCCGGAGTCTGATCCTCTGCGAGAGTTTCTCGCCGTTGAGAATCGGAACGGCTTGTGAAACAGGCGCATCGAGTTCAACGCCACTGAGAATATTTTGGCCCTTGACGCCTGGGAAAATTCCTCTGGGCGATAGCCGTCGCCGACTCTTAAAGTTCAGTGATTGAGCTCTTATGATGCCGTGCTGCTGCAAGATCGCAGACTGTACTTTGCCTGCGTCGGTGGCAGATGAGCCTGCGAGAACGCTATCGGGAACCGCAAGCCAGGATGCGTTCAGCATAGCGAAAAAGGGATCAAAGAGGCCGTCAGCAGAAACGTTGACCAGTGATGAGTAGTCTAGCTGCGGGATAGCGACAGTTGTATTCTTGACCGTTTTCTCGTCGAGCCTTGGACGATCGACTGGATAAAGGCGTAGGTCAGGTCCATGAAGGACTACGCTTGCTTCGACTGCCTCGATGGTTTCGTTACAAGCAAGAGCGCTGATGCTGCTCACAGACACGTCGTCAGTGTTCATATCAGCCAGTCGGCCCCAGACATACAGCCAGTCGGAGCACTGCGATGATGTGTTTGTCTTTCTCAACCCTACGCCGAAGAACGTGTTGTCACTGTTGTTGTTGCCAGTCTGCGGCGAAAGGGCACTTCTCGTAGTTCCTATAATTGCGTTGCTGCCGTCGCGCTCCCCATCTCCCCGACAGGTCTCGCCATCTAGATCGATACGCAAGGGATTGGCAATCTCGTCATCAAGCGTGTGCTCAAGGGTGATGTTGGTGGATATCTCGTCGAGGAGGTACAGCCTGCACGTCATGTTTGGACGGATCGCCGTCAGCCGGGCAGTGATCTTCAAGTCGTCGTCTCTGTCGTCATCTTCTGCCAGCGATACACTCGGTAGGTTAAGGTCAGCAAAGGTAGATGCTGGATAAGGGGCACTGCCTGCGAGGATCAGTGACGCCATGATGGTATCGTTGGTACAATCGGTGCAGATGGGATCGTCCGGAGAAGATGCTAGGCTGTTGGCGAAGAAGTCCTCAGTGCGAAGCGGTATGCTAGAGTTGCGGTCAAGTGATATCGGCTCAAACAGAGGAGCGGACGCAACAACTGCGAGGCATGCGATGATTCCACCAGATATGGCGGTCAAAACAGCGACATCTCCCATCTTCCACGCCCTCGCCCACGCGACGGGTCTTGTTGCATCTGCAATATTCAGTCCGACAGTTTCTCCAAAATCACCCTGGCGTGAAAGGTGAGCAAAAGGGGCAAGAAGTCTGGTCCACCACTCCAAAGTCATCATGTAAATAGCCACAAAGAGCAACACCAGGGCTGGAACCACCGTCCAGGCCATGTAAGCAGTGTCGCTGTCCATCGTTTTGAGTCCATTGTACCTCTGGGACGCTCTCAAGGATACCTCGAATGCGATAATGATGCTTGCTAGAACAACGACATAGAGCAATCGGATAAGTCCGTGCAAAGGAATAGGTCGTCGCCACCTGGAAGAGTCAAAGCGCCGTGGCAGCACATTCTTAGGTGGTGCTTTGCCCCCAAAGATGTGGTAGTATCCCAGGTTGGGGTCTCCAAGCTTCTCGTGACCCTCTGCTCCACTCGAGTATAGTGACCCCTTTAATCTTGATTCAATCGATCCCTTGTTCGCAGCGCCCATGCCCTGGAGACATTCGACTAGAGGGTGGCTGTGGGCGACGACTGAGGCCATATTGATGAGGGTGCTCGGGTTGCGGGGGAGGAATCCTTTCTTGGGTGCTAAAAACATCGTGGCCAGCACTAGAAGAAAACAGACTGCCAGCAAAGCTGTCATCAGATGTGTAGGAACTGGCCGCACAACGAGACGTCGCTCAACATAGCTGGCAACCGCCGTGGAAGAACTCGATGTTGGCTCCATCAAGGCATATCGAGCGATCAAAGCCGAATACTGTGCGTAAAAGTCCTTGGCAAGCTCCCTCAGTGTGTTGTCATCCGTAAGAGAATCCAGCTTGGGCAAGCTTCCTTCTTCCCTTTGTCTCATTGCAAGAGCAGCGGACATGGCTTCGTCGGCATCGACAATGGCGTCGCTATCGTAGCTTTGGCTGACAAACGCAAATGATCCAGCTTCGATATCTGCAGCGGTTTCGAAAGTATCAAACAGAGCTTGGGCAATCGTCCATGGAGATACTTGGTCCAGTGTCGTATTTGTTGCATCTTGGACAGGCTTGGCCGAAAGAACTTGTTCAGGGGTCTTGGAAACTTGGATTGTGGTAATGGCGTAATTTGGCGTGCATAAGAAAGCAATCGAGTTCGAGATTTTGCCGTCGATTCGTTCAGTTGTCGACTTTGTCTGCTTCTTCAGTTCGTCGTTGTCAAAGTCAAGGTTACCCCGTATCACGACTATTCGCTGCTGATCGAGCTCGGTAGAATCGCCGCAATTGCCGCTTTGGAATGCTAAGAACGTTTTCGAAAGGTCTCGTTTCTCGGTGCTCGTGAAACGTGTGCTTGTAATGGTTTGCTTCGAGGTACAGTCGTTTTCCGATATCGTCAGGTTGAGTTGAATAGAGTCTCCTCCATCATATCTCAACTCATCCAAAGCCACTTCGGCTTCCTTGCAGTTAATCCCTCCAATAAACCCATCAACACTTGCGCTGATATCCAAAAAATCGGTCTTGTCGCTCTCGAATGGCGAGTACGCTGCTCGCCCTGACACACCGTTTGGATAGGAGATGTTGCCTGTCTGTATGGCGGCCATGGTGAAATAGGGCAAAGATCCAACGTCCTGCAAAACGGAAGGACGATTGGTAAACACGGCTTGCAGAGTTATGGAAGACTCTTGATTTGAGACGGTGAGTATCCTCGGAGTAACGAAAGCCGTGGAGAATATAATGATTAGTTTCATGACTAGGCCGATGGTAATCGGACCAGCAACTAGCCAGTCCTTGTTCCTTATCGCCTTGACGAGGGCTCGAGGTTCAAATACCGAGACGTAATCCAGCAAGAGGGATTTGTCGACTTGGACTTGAGTGTTCAGCATGCGGATCCACGGCATAGCAGCTCCAGCCTGAAATTCCACCCTGGTCCAAAAAGCAGCAACGATGATAAAGACCAATGTTGTACCATACTGCCACAGGTACCTCGAAACATCGTCAGACTCTCGAAGGCCATCGTTTTGATTCGAAATCTGGAGCGATGCCTCTAATCCCGCAATTAGACCTGCAAAAACAATAGCAAAAATAATTAAAATTCGTCGATGAAGAAACAAGGGCCGCCACGGAAGCTGTATCTCGGTAGACTCTCCTGCGGACTCGGCTGGTGGCGTAGGAGGTAAGGATCGGCTCGTTCGCGACCTGATGCTTCCCAGAAATGGCCATCTAATCCTGCTTCCATTTGATGAGAAAAGTACGCTTCCCCTAGGCTGTGCAGAAGAGCTGGCTAGTCTCTCGGGGTCGAAGAAAGAGGCAACGTTTCCGTACTGCGAATTCCTCCCAGTGTCGGACGAAGCAGCCGTGTATCGCCGGGAATCCGACCTGCCTAGAGTGCTCGCCGGGCCCGGCTCCGGCAGGTTGTCGACTCCGTTGGTCTTGCGGATGTGTCGGTGATAGGAATCGACGGGCTGTCGGAGCATGGGAGGTGGAATGTGCGCATTCTGCCTCGTTGTCGGATCCATGGCCGCCGAGAGGCAATGCCTTTACTTGGATTATTCGGTATATCGGTCGTCCCCAGTCTGTCGTCCGATTTGACGATGAGACCATGATGCTAACTGATACTGTTGCTACCGTGGAAGTTTCCCACGGCGCTATGTGGCCATGTCGAAGACAACTCTGGTAACTGAAGATGACGTTGAAGAGAGAATATATCTGTTGGGAGAAGAATTGGAGAATGGCCGACTCCAGCCTGATCAGACTTGGTGAAACACCAAGAGTTGAAGAGGATAGTTGATAACGACGGTGAACGAATGAACTCAGCCAAGGCCAGGGCTGGAAAACCGTATGGCAAGCGAAACAGCCGAAAAGAAAGAGAATGAAGGAGGTAGGCAAAGAGTGTAAAGAGTGCAAAAAGAAAGGATCGCAACGACAAGTCATGTCGGTAATATCAAGGACTTCCTTGCTCGCATGAGTGCACAGCCCATGCATCATTCATCCCTCCATTTTCCATATTCGCGGCCCTCGTCCCCCCTCCTCGTCGTTAGTCTCTCTCGGAATAATAACGACATCGACAAGCATCTAATCTTTGTCGAATCCCGACCTCTTGGCTCCCATGTCCATTGCGTTCGAGGCGCCGGCGGAGACACCGGAGGAGGCTCAAGGCTCAAGGCTAGCCATGTCAAACGGAGAGAGTAGCCTGGAAGGGGGGTAAACTCCATCGGTTTGAAACGTGCCAGCAAGGATTTGTGGACCACGGCAGCACAACAGACGGTCCATTACACGTATTGGCTGGGATCTCGATAGCATTGCAACCTCTTCATTTCATTTTTTGTTTTTTGGGCGTTTCGCCGTGTCACGTCGGAGGAAACGACCCTTCACGGATGTTGGTGGCTTCTTAGCAGCACCACCTCGTGCTATGATAACAAGGGTGCGCAGGGTGCCTGGGCCAGGGACAGATTATCGATGCTCGTGCAGGCTTGAGGGGATTTAGGCTGGGATGAATCCTCCGATGAGATTTGTTTTCCCCAGATGAAGAGAAACACCATAACAACCGAGCCTTCTCAATGGTGTACTGTACATTAGATTGCTCATCATCGTCATAGACGGAGCTAGGATGGGGGTGTGGCCTTGATATTGCGACCTTGAATCTGAGAGAACGGTTTGAGAAATGATTGGCTGCATGGAAACGCCAGTTCATTCGTGTCTCCTGCGCGAGAGAACTTGTCTATGTAATTTATATCTCATCACCTAGGTACCTTACTGAGGTGGTAGTAGACAAATGATGATAGAGTTACATGTACTAATGCTAGCGCGTTTTCTGCAGACAGATCACCAACACACGACCAGAAACGGGTAGCTCTACATCAGCCCGAAAACTGGGGCTTACTCTAAACAAGCTGTTCAATCGTGATCTGTAGGTGAAGCTTGAAATCGGAAACAAACTTTTAGCATCTTCCCAAGGGATCCCATGTCATCCTCCTCCCCGCAGTTCCTCGGTCAGTCAATGCTGTCGCAATAGCCTCGGCGATGCAAGTGAGATAAAGATAAAGACTCTACTTGTTTGACGCTGCGGCATGGACGGGAATCATTCCAGCCAGAGCAGCTCCAGCTTCACTCCACCCGCAAACTCCGCCCAACCCAGACACGTACGGCCGTTGCTCCCAGCTACATCTCGACCGCCTTCTGATGCCCAAGCGGCGTCTCAATCGCTTCCCAAACGACGCAACGTCGTATCGTTGGCCTGTGATTCTTGTCGGCGGCGGAAGAAGAGGGTGAGTACTGAGTAGCGATTGCAGAATCTAGGTGTTGCACCAAGATGAGAGATAAAATAAACTGTCAGTTTTGAAGATTTAGAGGCTGCATAAGCTGATCGAAAACAATGCATAGTGTAACGGCCATCGTCCACGCTGTGAGCAATGCACGTCACTGGGCCATGAGTGTGTCTACCAGGAGGCGCCCAGTGAGGTGCTCAAACGAAAGGCCGACCAATTTGAAGAGTCGGGTAGCATTCTGGACATCTTCCGCGCAATACAAAACCGACCAGAAACCGAAGCCGCAGAGATCTTTCAACGCATCAGATCAGGAGCTGATCCCGCAACCATTGTGCGTCAGATAAGCGCTGCCGACCTCGTCCTTCAGCTCCAGCTGAAGCCAGAGACAAGGTATCGCTTCGAGTTCCCTTATAGATCTCACATGCCGGCTTTCCTTCAGTTTCCAGGGAATCCATATCTGCGCTCACTTGTGTATGAGAGCACACACGTGCAGCACGACAGCAGGGACGTTGACCGAGTTTGGACAGTTGCGCCCGCCGCTGAAAGGCTCAAGACGCAATATCTGAAGCCTCTTCAGGCTGCGACCCTCATTGATGCCAGACTCGATGAGGTAGTACCCTCAAAGTGGACCAATGTTTCGACAGATGATGAGTTGATGAGGAGACTCCTACGAACATACTTTCTCTATGAATACCCATTTTTTACATTCTTCCATATGGCAGCCTTCCTTGATGACATGATAGCGGGCACTGGCAAGTTCTGTTCTTCGCTGCTTGTAAATGCTGTCCTGGCGGCCGCCTGTGTGAGTCTTGGCTATCTTTCATCCCTTCAAACTTCACGGCGGCCAGCTACTAAGTCTTGTGCATTTTAGCATGCCCACCCCGAGATACAAAATCGGTCAGAGTTCTGGAATCCACATCGTCTTAGCTATAAGTTCCTCGCCGAGGCCAAAAGGCTTCGGGAGGCGGAAATGGCCGAACAGGTGACCCTCACTCTTGTACAGGCGACGCTTATCATCAACATTCTATACAACATATCCGGTATGGATAAGCTCGGATACAAATACATGGTCGAGGCCACCTTGATGGCACGGGACCTGGGGATGTTTGATTCCTCCGAGGATATCAAGGATGGGAGGCTGCGGTACTGTCGTGACTTTACAGCCTGGTGCATCTTCTGGTGGACAACGTACGAAAGGCCAAATAATACCTATCTTCCACGGTTGTTGCTAACAGCCAACAGTGTTGTCAGTTATCACTTCCAGCTGATACCGCTGCTCAGTGAGCCACCCAAGAAGCGCCCGCCCGATCCAGAGAAGTACCCCGAGTGGTACGGTGAGTTGTGGCTCAAGTATCATTTGAATCAGACTTTGATACCTCTGGGCTTCGGTCCTGTACAGAAAGCCAAGCTTGACTTCTGCGTTGTACTGCACAAGGCCACGCTCGCACTCTCTGGAAAAGGGGACGCTGAGTTGCTTGGACGTGGCCCAGCAAAGATTGCTGAGATACTCAAAGACCTGAGAGAGTGGCACAGAGCGCTTCCAGAGTCACTGGCGCCGCAAAACATTGTGTTTCCGTCGCAAATCAAGGTTCAGTATGGCTTGTCCCCATTGACTCCCCTATATTGAATGAGGAGAGTGCTGAATCAACACTGCAGCCTCCAGTACTACGATGTAGCTATTCTACTCTACGACTTTCTCGTCACCCAGTTTGAAAATAACCCGACCTCACTTACATCCGACGATGAGGATCCTCGTGTCGCACTCGCTCAGTGCAGAGCATACTTCGAGACCTTATTACGCCTGTACTACCTTCGACACGGTTTCGAGCGTGGAGATATGATGATAACCCAGTTCCTTACCATGCTCGCCATCAGCTCTTTAAATCAGCTTCAGAGTCTTGCTGGCTCGGCCTCATCCACCCCCTCAACCAGCACAACAACCATGGAGAGCTCAGACGAACGCCTCAACGACATCCGATCCACTCTGATCATGGCCGAAAAGGGGCTCAGCGATCAGGGTCAGTGCTACTACTTTCCACAGACCATGTTTCACATTGTGCAGAGCCGCGCGACACCCGAGGACTCGCGGCTGATACTACGCCACGTGGATGTCAAGGAAGAGGAAGCACTATCGAGGCAGATGCGTGTGATGCACATGCAGAGCCAGTATCCGGTGAACAGGGATATCGCAAAAGGCTCGAATCAGGAGCTAATAGGTAATTGGATGCAACAGTACGCAAAGCTGGCTCGTGAGTCGGCAGCGCCAGCGTCGGCAGAGAATTCCAGCGAAACGCTCAATCGGTCGGATATGTCTAGCTGATTCATATCGAGAGATGAGCGAGACTCATGGATCGGGGAGGATCATGGCGACAAGGAGCAGGAGGCGATAGCTACCCTGCTTTCGCGTCTTGTTATGTCTTTCTACTATAGTCGGTGCCGATGCTTCTGCTCAGACTGGAAAAGGACGAAACCAAAGAAATAGACCCGAGTCTACTGAAACCAGAAGGAGTTTGCACGATATCACAAATGGCTTGGTGATGAGAAGGGTTGCAAAGGATTAAAATTATGACCATCACCAGGACCAGTCGTTCTCGCCAGAGAAGTAGGCAAAGGAGCGCATGAATCAGTCCCCTTCACTTTAATAATTAGACCTGCTCGTTCGTGCATCAAGTATTCCTTTTCGGAACTCGAGTACTAAAGTGATGAATGGTCTGTGATGTGTAGCTTAAGGACCTTGCTGTGAAGCCGACAGAAGCATCCACCTGTACGATGATGGTATCTACTGGCTTAATTCTATAAAACACTACTTCTTTGTCCGATCATAATGCTTTGGGCCATTACTTGATAATCTGATGATTTCCGGTGCAATCAACCTGCTCGGTCTCTGTTGGCATACGGAACTATTCCCATTCCGCGCGTCCCGCCCACCTCAACCTCTTTTCCTCTTTTTACATCACGCAACGCTCTTATCCACAAACTATCGTCAACCTGTTTCATGTTGTATACGCAATAAAACGAAAAATTCTACGAAGCAGCAACGATTCCATTGAGCTTTTTGCGGCTCGCATCGAAAAATGGGTTCCTCCACTTCAAAGAGAGTGGGCAAGCCGTCCTCAAGCGCCATGTCTGTCAACAATTCACGAGGAGCATCAGCTGCGGCGATAGAAGTGTCCGGGGCGCTCAGCGAGACTTTGCAGGAGCTTGAACTCGAAGGTAAGTACTTGCTGGACAGTGTCTACTTGAGTGAAGGACAGCTGATGAACCACGTGGCGATAGGCAGTTTCAGTGGGCAGCTTAAGCAACTACTTCCACGGCTAGATCAAGAGGCATCCAAATACAGCAACTCCAAAGTCAACGATGATGGCGCGTCAACCAACTGGAACTGGTCAGTCGATGTCTCTAATCCCATCTTTGGTCTTGCTCTTTAACTCGTTCTTGTAGCTCCCAAGCCGAGGCGCAGCTCGTGTCGGCAGCGTGGAAGTGCGCCCGCAGGACTTATGATCTTGAGAGTCACCTGACAGACACCAGCTATTGCAGATTCCGGCAAGATCACGTCCTAAAACATTCCATCACTGGGTTTGTCAAGGCTATGACATCGACTGTTGTCGAGGCAGTGGCTGAGAGCGATTTGTTGCCTGTACTCGTGATTGCAATTCGTGGGAGTGCTAGCAAGATGGACCACATTGTCAATGCCAACTCTGGACCCAGAGCCACAGAGAGTTTTATAGTAAGTAAGCCACCCTCTTTGTAGTCTCTCCTGTTACTTCGGTTGAAAGCCATACCTAGAATACCCTGGGCGGGCTGTTTCTGAAGGTTCATGCTGACCCTCGCAGCATTCTGATTTCCTGAACCAGCCAGGCGTTCAAGCCCATTCAGGGTTCTTGAACAGTGCTTGGGCCCTGGACGAGATAGTTTCTCAGAGAGTCAATAACTACATTGAGACCGTTGAGAGCGCAAGCGGGCAAAGGCCTCATGTCCTCTTCACAGGCCATTCTGCGGGTGGAGCTGTAGCCTCTCTCTTCTACCTTCGTTACATCACGAACCAAGCATTTGGTAAGCTTTCAAGTCCACTAATGAAGAGTTCCCCTCAATCTGATAACCAAAAGCCGAATCAGCAAGCTTTTCGTGTGTCACATTTGGTGCACCGCCTTGCGTGACAGCGCCAATTGACCTGTCCTTATACAGCCCCAGCGGCAAAACCCTCTGCCTCAACATCATCAATGAATTCGACATCGTCAGCCGCGCCGATAAGCCGTACATTCTCTCTCTGGTAGATCTAGTCAGGGCCAAGCTGGAGCTACCACCACAAACGCCTGTCTCCGACCAAGACACAAGCGAGGACGTAGTTGCCGCGGCTCTGGAAGCTACCCAAAAGGCTGAAAGAGTATCTCTGCCCTCCATGTCTAATTCCTCCATCGAGTTCGTGTATGACTTTGACTCGCCAGGGCCTGGCCTCTGGCGGCTTCCACGGCCTTCATATCATCATGTAGGAACCAGGGTTGTTTTTGCGATGCGCTTGGCTGGACAGGAGACTAGGCTCAGGGCAGTAGAAGTCCCCCCCTCGGAGTTCCAACAGCTGTTGTTCTGTCGCGTCGCTGTTCACTTCAAGGCGCGTTATGGAGAGAGAGTCGAGTTGCTTGAAAGTGGGCGGTTTAATGACTCAGCCGGATGGGAAAGGGACCAGACAGATGGGAATCAAGAGGAAGGAAGCAAAATAGCGAAAGATTGAAGAGTTTGTCCAATGATAATTGATTTCAATACATTCAGAGTATCATACTCAGCTAATAGGTAGTAGCCATGTCTTGGTCAATCAAAATATGCTGCTTCTTGTATATCTTTTCTCATAGGGGAACAGGTAAAAGAACCTCTTCGTTTCGCCTTGCAAGTTCTACCGCCCGGTAATATTCACTCTCCTTCATGACCTTTTGGCTGACTCGATCTACCAACTCGTCAGGCTGTCCTGACATCAAAATGTCATCCGGGTCAGCAGCATCCAAGGCCGATACTGTGGCCTGACATTCCCAGCAGAGACAGACCGAATACACCTCGCCAAAATGAATACGGTACAGCTCCTCAGTCTCCTTCATTCCGTTCTTCAACGTCGGCTTGCCAATCTTGTCATCGTGGTTGATGAACCGTCCGCAGCGTGACGTTATGGCAGCGCTGTAATTGCTCGGCGAGAGCTGGTGCGTATGCCAGACAAGGTCGACATCCAGCGTGGGCACAAGCATCTTACCGGGATAAAGCTTGAAGAGGTCGATAAAGTTCTCATAACGCTCTAATGCTCTGTTGAGGGTCCCTGCCAGCGCTGGGCTACGGATCCAGAGGTGGGCGTTCATCTTGTCAACAAAGACGAGTTGGCGCTCAACGTTGGCAATGAGTGATTTAGCAAGCGTTGTTTGATCTTTTGGGGTGTTGATGTTCAGGACTCCGATGACCTTTGTATCACTCGAGGCTCCAGAAGACATGGTTAAGCCGACAGGCTTCCCCAGGTTGACGAGATGATCATAGAGTACAGGCTCGATGCCTGCTTTGTTCTGGAGCCAATACCACGTCCTCAAGCTTAGCGTGTAGACCCAGGTGTAAGAGATGCTGCCTTTAGAGTTGATGGCCTCGTGCTATGCGGATGTCAGTAAGCCGAGCCATCCGTACGGCCGCTTCGGTCCACGTACGATTCTTTTCCAAGGGAAGGGAGTTTTGGAGAGATAGTTTAGGCCACTGAGTTGACAGTGGCTTTTGAAGTCTGCCGGGTTGAGCAGAAATGCGTGCCACACCATAAGAATATCTAGATGTTATGAGCGTCGGCGCACCAGAAAGACAGCAGAGCAGGAACTTGGTAGACGCACCCACGGGAGGCAACCATGGAAGTTCAGGTTCTTGCAAATCCGAGGTTTGGGCGTTGTTGCTATCGACTTTTGTTTCTCTCTTGGCCATCTCGGCATCGATCTTGCTGGCCCACGTGAGGAATCTCTCTGCAGCATGATCGAGAAAACGCGTCCACTTCTTGGCGCGATCTGCTTCCCAAGTCTGATTCCTGATCTTGACTTGCTCGTTGATGTACTTTTCCAGGCGTTGGACATACTTGGAACGGTACACAGTTTTGACCTCTGGCTCAAGTCCAAACGTCCTGTCTAGGTCTTTCGATTTGAGGACCTTGACCTTGAGCGCGTGAAAGACCTCGAGCAGCTCCAGATGGACTGCGCACTGCGTTGCGGTTGGCAGCTGCTTCTCCCCAACATTGTCGAATTGTGTGAAGGTTCCAGGATTGGGGATCTCGGGGTTTTCAGAGGCGGTCTTTGCTTTGGGGTAGGACCTAAGTGCCTTGAGGTACTCGTTCGTGGGTTTCCAAATCTTGGTATCGCAGCTCCTGTGGAGAGTCCTCAAGTTGTAATCGGTAACATGAGACATGTTTTACAGAGGTTCTCTTTGGCGATTGGTAAAATGTACTATGATTGATGATCTGATTTCCTGGATCAAGACATGAGCGCGTGGAATGGCAGGATATGATAATAGGTATGCTCTGCGATACGCGGGTCTTGAATCAAGGCAAAAATCCCCGAAGCCCTTGAAGAAAGATGCCTCGTCTGCCTGTGCACTGTGGAACAGCTGCCAAGGCAGAATGGACTGGCCTGATGAAGCTGGCTGTGATGTTGTCCCACAGCTCATTTTGGTGTTGGTCTCAGGTGACAGGGGACCCTTGGTGGTACTTTTGCCTCCAGGTCTAAAGCACTGCCCCGTTGGTGGGGAGAGATCGACGGGTGTTTCGCCCGGCTATCGAGAAAGCTTTGTTTGTCGAGATCGTGTTGATGAAAGTGTTGGTCGACAAGGACATTATGTACTGATTAATCGAAACCTCTCCATGCCAAGGTTCTCGGTATCGCCGATTAGCCTTGTCTCTTGCCATGAGTCTTTACTTTGGTAACCACTCGCGATGCCCTCATCAACAGCTATAACCTCGGCCTAAAACCATATCTTGTTTGCGAGATCCAGTTTCTCAGATCACGTTTTTCTACACATTGAATCCAAGCAAGCTCCAACGGTTATCCAAATATACGGGAAAGTCTATTGGCGTTGAGTCACAACCATGGCGACGCGAAGGCTGCGATACTGCTGCGGACTGGAGGAACTCGACTGATGGAAGGAACTTCTTCCTTGTGGCTAACGCGTCGATAAAGTTCAATTACTACTCTGCGCCCGGATCGGTCTGCAATGTCTTTTTTCGTAGCTAGGTGGTTACGATATCGGTCTGATCAGTCTTTTCTTCAATAACATGGATTCGCTTGCTGACCTTGAGCCAGTCATCAAAGCAGATACGGACCATGTTCTTCAGGCATGGCAACTCAGCGAGAAAAAGAGCTAGACCAGAGTTTATATGTCGCTGATGTGCTGATGACCCTGAAGAGATTATGAGAAACATGGAGACCCAGGATGCTGCAGAGTTACAGCGACTGGCGAAACAAGATCTTGTCTGCTCTACCTGCAAGTATCCGTTGCCATCTCGTGGGCCGCGATGGTAGATCTGTGGTGAATGCGAGGTAGAGTGTCGATCTCATGCACATCCATCGTGGGCATAATAGGTATGACAGTTTGTAACTTATTTTATCCTATCTCTTGTTTATGATGGCATTTTTTCTCCTACGACTGCAGCTGAAGAAACCTCGCCTCGATAGGATACACCATACAACACTACAAGTTGAACAGTTTCTACCTTGTAAAGTGACATGTTCAAGTGCTGTTGTTCCCCTGGTTGTGTCATAGCTTGCCAACAAGATTTACGGACAAGGATAATAACCGAGAATCCACATTCAGAGCTCCATTCTAACCTGAATATGAATATGCCTTGCTCGCGGAATTATCGCCATCAGCTGCGGAATCTCAAGCTGGCCCACCAACTCGTATTTCCGCAATACTGCTACCCTCGGGTTCATGGCTCCGTCAAGACCCTGGCGAGGCGCAGCATCAGTCAGGCGAGAGGCTTCTTGTGAGGCTTTTGATGATTGTTCCACACGAGGGAAATGATGAATGCACCGTGCGTCTACTCGGCTGCTGGTGCATGTCGACTGCACATTAGTTTCTAATGAGCAAGAACATATCTACTGGGCATACCGACCTATATTGCAAAGAGCAATCGAAACTTTACTTTAAAGATATCTTGTCGCGGTAACGGTGTCTCCATAGCACACCATGTCGCGATTACGCAAGGTTTTGCCTATCCTCTCGTTTGGCTCTTCTTCCACATCTTCCTCTACCTCGTCTACCATCACATCAGCACCCGATCTAGACCTGTCACCAATTGGGCCTGGCAGTGAACATCTTCTCTTGGAGCTCGAGGGATTATACTGGGATGGCGTAAGAGCAGAGCTTGAGAATATTGTCCGAACTCTCAAAGTATGGCAGCAGCCAGAATACTCGGATGTTTCTGTCAAGGACGAAGAAAATGACCATATTCATGGCTTCGATACATTTCTTGACCAGGTCAGCCAGGAAGCGCGGGCATTTGCTGTACGATACGGTCAGTGCATTTTCACCATACTCCTCCTACATGTGTGGATTTGATCTAACACAGCCAAGGGAACTTGAGACAGTCATACGGCTGGTGGGGAGATGAATCTCACCCCCCCTTCAGAGTTGATCGTATGAAAGGCCGTGAGGAAAGTTTCACGGAAGTTGTCAAAGACCACGTTGCGGAGCACTCGAGCAGCAAGATCAGATCTTCTGTGAGGCGATCAATCAAAGGTATGGCTCCTTTCAGATTCTACCATCTGTAGCTAAACTGACTACTCGTTAGCCATCCCAAAGCTCGAGGGGGTGGAACAGCGGGCATGGGTGCTCCTTCAAGCCGCTGGTATGTCTTCCCATTTTGTCCGTGTATAAAGACTATAGCGATTAACCTTCGTAGGGCTTCTGGATATGGAGAGGTTGATTGAACACCGGCCGCCCCTTGAAGACTTTAGATTTTGGAAAAGGCCGGCCATCCCACAGCGTAAACAGCACTCACCAGGCTCCTGTGTTTCCAGCTGACCAGTCCGTTAGTTGCCTTGTCCCAGTTTGACGAGAGCTGGATTCCCAAGTTTCAACCGATGCATTGCATGAGGCCAGAATGCCGTCAAGTCATACGCGGCAGCATGTTTGTCACTGAGAGCCAAAACTACCCTGGTATCATATGCGAAGAATGCTATCGGAAGAAATACTACGGAAAAGAGTCTTACATAAAAGCCTACAAGCACTCCATCCTGGCTGAGTCAATCACCCCCGAAGCAAGCAGGAACATGTGCTATTGTAAGGAAGTGCCACATTTTGACAGTAACGGACAACCCCTAGCCCTCTACCCGGTCGACAAAGATGCAAAGCACTTTGGCGAGGGTGGCCTTGACTCTTTGCAATGTAACCTTCTCAAACTGGGCTGGTTGGTCTCCCTGGCCAAATATGACGGACTACAGACCAGCGTAGGGGCCAAGAAGAAAGGCACGCACTACAAACCGGCAACGCCCCCAAAGACCGAAAGGTCTGGATCCTTTATCAGCCACTTCAGGACCAAGTCCGAGGCAGATACACCACAGAGAGTGTCGAGCCGGAAGCCGAAGCAGATAAAACAGATAGAGCATAGTGCTCTACAGAGTGATCTCAACAGGACCGCAAGGTCAAGTACCACTTCCAGCGTTGCAAAAGAAGCCCAGGCTGATGAAGACATTCCGCTCCTTTTCAGGCAGTACACGGAAAAGTATCCGTTTGGAAATGTTCACATGGCACTTCGCGTTGGACCTCTGGTCATTGAGAACGGAGTTTCCCAGTAAGTGGGCTCGCTTGTTATAGAGATTACAACTCGTTGCTAATTCGATTACGCAGCACAAAGGGCGGAGCTCTCGTATCACTTCGTGAGATGCCCATCTTCCATGAGCGCTTCCACCTTCAGACCATGCCCGAACGAAACCTTGCTGTTGCTGGCACTCCCGAGCGTACAGTATGGAAACGCAAGCGGCAGGCTGAGATTCCCAAGAGGTACAAAGCCATTATGAAACAGGTTGTCGGTGTACCATTCAGTGGCTCTCTCGATCATGAGAAGGAGCTCGAAATTGTCCAAGATATTCTGGCTGCTTGCAAACAGCCCTTTGACGACCCAGGTTTGCCAGTGACCGACCAGATCAAGCTCCTCAACTCAGGTCTTGATCCAGCCATGGCAAAGTTGAAACTGCTTCTTGGCAGCAGGGTAAAGGTCTATCTTGGAAGCATCGCCAATCGTCTCTTAGACGAGAATGTCAAGCTGGCTTGGAGCGCAACCGACAACAACTGCCAGATGTTTTGCGGCTCCCTCCTTGACCGAAGCCTCTTCGAGCCGTTCCTCAACGGAGAAGACAGCAAAACAGACGCTGAAGCATATCCACTCTACAACATGAGTTTTGTATGTCCTGACGAGGGCTACAGACAATGCAATGTCCGGTCCAAGTTTGATGTTCCCTTTGGACTCACTGAGGAGTACCTCCTGCGTTTCCATTTCGGACGCCACGATGAAGCCGACATCATTGACACGCAACAAGAGTACTGGTACGACTGGGGTGACTTTGGTGGGACCCTCTACCAATATCAGGACCTGTTCCCCTGGGACTGCACAGAAGCGTACGATAGGTATCCTACAAAGTGCGGTGACTGCAACCTCGCCAAGCACGTATGGGCATTCCCCTTTGACTCGTGGTCCATGGCCTCGCTTCACCTGGCACGAGATCGTCACATGTACGCTCCAGCAACGACGGCCAAGGACCTAACGGCAGTCGGCGAGGGTGCCAGTCCAAGCTCTTGGATGCGGAATCGACTCACTGTCCTCTCAGCAATGTCAGCCCTGAACCGAGGTGCCACAGCCATGGCTCACACGCGCGAGCTACAGAAGGCAACGCGGTGGCTTCACATGACCAGCACTCGTTCGGATCTGGACCCTTCTGTGGCGAGAGTCAAGCTGGGTGGTATCCATCGTGCCCAGCCCTTGAGTCACTATTTCGAGGCTGGCATGTATAATCACTACTTTATTGCGCCCTGGGCAACATGGCCACGACCTGCCCAGATTGAGGCCTACGAGCTCCTACGCGATATCCGTGTCAACCTACCAGATGTCTCGGTGCAGCGCTGGCAGCCTCGCTTCGCAGGGCCTACGTGGTCGGAAAGGCCCTCAAACGTCGAGGATCCTTTCTTCCCGGGGTTTGGGTTCGACGACCACCAGGAAAGTCAGGATATTTGGTTCCCAGCGCACAACACGTGCAACACAGACGACCATGCGGATCCTTGCACTGACTCTCACTTTGTTCCCGTCGAAGCTCCTGCGCCAAGTTTTACCTGCGGAAGCGGTTGCGGGAGTGCTACGTGCGGTGGTGCAGACTGTGGAAGCGCAGACCCTGGCCATGGCGGTGCTTCTTCAGGTTACACAGGTGGAAATGGAGGATCGTCGAGCTGTGGTGGCGGAGGTTCTTCAAGTTATGGTGGTGGAGGCAGCAGTAGCTGTGGTGGTGG